>JANHFL010002720.1:86692-98530 GCA_032468155.1 Oxyrhabdium leporinum | reverse complement strand
ATAAGGCAATAAGAATTTGTTATATACCGTCATATATACAGATCTAGAAGTTATCACTGGAATCCCTTCTGAAATCCCACAAGTAAGGGAAGCTGTAACAAGGAAAGGTCGACATCTCTGTTTCCAGTTACTGAACCCATCAGGAACTGCTGTGACAACTCTCTCCTATATACAGAGAAGCAACCAGTTAGTTGTGGGATTTTCTGATGGCTATCTTTCACTCTGGAATATGAAAAGCTTGAAGAAAGAGTAAGTATATGAAAAGTGGCATGTCATTTAATGAAATAAATTGAAAAGGAAACATGCTAATATGCTGATCATTGAAATCCATATATATGAGATGCATATTCTGGATATTTTGTCCCCTTACTAAAATGACCAACATATAGCTCTACAGATGTTGGATTGCATTGCCACTCGTTCACACTATTGGTCCTGTCAGCTAGAAGTAGTGTGAGTTAATGTATTACTCAACGTTACCTTAATGTATTACATAATGTGTGCAGCAATTTAGAAGAGATAAGTGAAAAGGGATGTTAACGAAGTATGAAAGTTCTCACAAGTGTAGATCCATTCATGAGATTCTCTTTCTAGAGAAAGAGTGGGATGAAGCAATTGTTCTTGATTCTTCCTTGAAGTTTCATCTTCGAGAATTAAAATTCTTCATGTAGAACATTGTGCCTGATACTGCAGATAAAAGGAGACATTGGCAAAAACCATATTTCATTGTGAAGTTCCAGCCATTTCACAATAGAATATTTCCTTGGATTCAGTGAATCAATAATTCCAGTTCCTAGCTTATAGTTTAGGAGGAAATAAATAAACTTCCTCAAATGAAAAATGGATCCAACATATACCATTTTATTATGCATATATTATAATTAGGATTAATAATATAGCTACCTACTTAATTTGTTTCTGTAAGTTTTGAAACCAGTTCCATGTGATCCGTCTTTTAGTTCAGACAGCATAATTTTGGTAGTCTATATTGTAGAATGCTGCAATGTAGATTATATACTCAAAATACCATATTTCCTCTCATTTCCATGTTGATTGTATAACTGAATATTGAATTAAAGTATGACTACTGAATTTCCATCCATTATAAAACAATGAATACTTAGTAAATATGACAAAATAATAGAGCGTCCTGTAAACTAGAGAATTATTTTTAAATATTTATCCATTTCCCATGTCTTCCATCCTACCCCTGATATTCAGATACCATTTCCAATTAGAGGGAGGGAGAGTTCCTGTATATGCTGTTACTTTTCAAGAACCTGAAAATGATCCTCGCAATTGTTGCTACTTGTGGGCTATCCAATCAACACAAGAAAGGTGGGTGAAGCAGTTTGGCCACATGACTAGATTCTAAAAATCTGTTCAAATCATGTTTTAAATTTTGTGTGGCTACTCTCTAACAAGAAATTGGAGAGAGATGTTTTACCAGACTCTAGGTATGCAGCTGTATCTGTTTCAAAACTAATAATCTGAAATGGAAATCCAGAGTTAGGATCTTGGCAAATATTTTACCCTAAAAAGTCTTCATTTTTCCTACTTAGGTGTTGAAATAGTATATATGTACTAATGAAAATAAGTGACAGGAGAATAAAAAGGGGATAATTTCAGGAATTCTCATTCTTCGTGCTTCTCCCTTCCTGTGCTGGGAAGCAGTATGAAGAGTTGAAGGAATGAAGAAGGCCAGTTCTACAATCTGATCCTATTGATAGGTACTTTAAGACTGGAGAAACTTCATTCTTATTAAGAATTTGTTCATTTTATCTAGCAAACATGGACTTCTTACGTATTAAACATGCGTCTCTTAAAACTTTATCTTGAGTCTGAGGTGCCCAGTAGAAGTGACATTAATGAATTTTAGTATGCATTATTCTTGTATTCTGTAGAAACATGAAGATGCCTGCTGTTCTTGTTCACATATGAATATAATTTCATGATCATTTCAATGGCATGGATCCTGGTAATTAAGCAAGCGAGATCATGCAGATCTCGCTGTATGAAATAAATAGAGGCAATTTGATTTTTGTGTAATTGATGGAGCTTCTACATCTGAAGTAGAAATGAAAACCTTTGCTGTAGTGATAGCAATAGCACTTAGACTTATATACTGTTTCACTGCTTTACAGTCCTCTCTCTAAGTGGTTTACAGAGTCAGCATATTGCCCCTGACAATCTGGGCCCTCATTTTACTGACCTTGGAAGTGTGGAAGGTTGAGTCAACCTTGAGTCGCTGAAGATCGAACTGCTGGTAGTCAGTAGAATTAGCCTGCAGTAAAGCATTCTAACCACTGCCACCATCAGTGATATCTGTTAGATGAGGAGTATTTTGAACTATTGGCAGAGGAGTCTTGCACAGTAGCACAGGGCTGATATTTTGTATTTTGCCAGGGTGGTTTTTTTTCCAGTTGAGTTAGAGCTTTCAACTGTGTAAAAGACTGGTTTAGAGATTATAGTAATGTTTTCATTGGCTTCACACCTCAAACACTTGTAAAATAAGGCCTCCCATGTGAACCCTAGAGACATAACAAAAGGGTAACAAGGTATCCTTCTGTGATTTACTATACAGCTGTGCTTAATTTAGTATCTACTATATATTACATAGCAAATAATTGAGATGCCTGTATTCTTCATTATAGTCTTGATATTTCATTTTAGTGAAGGAGATATTCTTAGTTTACATCTGCTGCAGTTGGCTTTCAGTGACAGAAGACGGTTGGCATCAGGACAAATCGTGTATGAGGTAAAGTATTATGTTTAAATTTTAAATACTAAAGTGAAGTATTAAAACCTATTACAGCATTGTTTGACAAGGTATTAATCTCACTACTACAAGCAGGCTGCTAGTTTGCTTGCAATTATGTTAATTTAGATTTTAAGATAATTTGGCTTCTTGCTGTGGAAGAAGTATACGCTCAACTTGTATTTAATACTATGGCTATTGAGATAATTCTACACATTTTAGACAGTATTAAGAATATTTTTATTTCACATATATTTGTATTCAGTTTCTTCTCAATCGTTAACATGTTATATATGTCGAGTTTTGTACTTACTCAGCCATTTACATTATTCATTGTTGTAAATGAGAAAAATAATAATAGGATATAATTTAATTATGGACCATTTCCTGCCGCAGATTTAAAATTGTTGATTTTATAAGAGGGCAAATAACAATGTAGTATTTGAATGTAAATAGGAGTTAGAGACTGAGGCATCAATTAGGAGTGTCCCAAAAAAGAGTGATTGCCATGATTGTGTGATAGAAGCTATGGCCCTATGCATGCAACAAATAAAGGGGGGGGGGGTGATTTCAGTTGTGCAGTTCAGCCATCCTCTTCATATTTTTTATACATCCAGCAGACATCCAGATTTCATCAAGATGTTCCATAATCTTAATGAGATGCAGGGAAAGCAGTTTGGAGCAGCAGTTGTAATTGCCCAATCTCTGATAGATTCTCTTAACCTTGCACAGCATTTTTCTGGAAACTTGAAAGTGGGACTGTAAATGAGAGGAGCTCTCAAATCTGAGGTCATGTGAGAAGGAAATAGACAGAAACCAGTGGTTGTTCATAAGAACCATAATAATGAAATTGTCCTTATATTTATATATAAGTTTCAAAGCATTTATTTTAGTCTCTGGTGCTTAATGCAACACCAGAAAACCACTTGAACTTCGTTTTGAGTTATATTTTTAAGCAGATACTTTTAATCACTTGTGAGTAATTTATGTATCTTTCAGCTGTTTTAGAAAGAACAAGCCTCAAACATTCTGAGAAGCTTAGAAAAAAAATCACATATACACTTCCTTCCAGGGCTAATTTTCCATAGCTTTAACTGCAAACTTAACCATTACATTTTTTTTCATAAATTCAGTTTCCTGCCTTTCCCTTCAAAAATTGTTTAATTTAAACAGAAAAACACCTGGTTATGGATTATATTCATATATTGAATCAATAGCTCATGTATAAGTTGCCTAACATTGAACTAGATTCATCATAGGTGCTGAAATGTCACAGCCACCTTTTTGCTTACTAACACTGATATGTGAACTGCCTGCTGTTTTGCACATTTTTTCAGCTTGGTTATTTACTTTTGCAATAGACACTGAGAAGTCATAAATGTTTCTTTAAGTATAGTTTAAGCTAAGTGTAATTGTATTTGTGCAGTAATTATGTTTTAAAACTTTTTAAATTATTAGGAAACAAAAATAAACCTCTTTAAAATAATTTCTGTGCTACTAAACAATAAAATGGTTTTTGATTAAAAAAAACAAACAGTATTTTTTCATTTAAAATAACTTTGGTTAGTTAATATCAGGAGGTATATTGATCTGTGAACTACTGGGAATATATAACCTGCCATTTGATTGTTCTAATTTTGTGGAAAGTAATTTAGAATCAAAGTTTTGCATCCTGGAAGAAGACACACATATATCCTCAATGTAGTTTTAACAGGTTTTTACATTTTTATCTAAAGAAGCATTCCCATTTCTCTATTACTGAACATTCATGACAATTAGGCAGGGCTCCATATGTTTCCTATTCTTAGTTGTTCTTTATCTTTCATACTTCATTCTTAAAAATTGTCAACACCATTGATTAATGGTGTCTTAAAACTGTCAACACCATTGATGGAAAGTTGCCATTCAGATAATACTTTTAAGACCAAAAGAATTTTACCATAATTGAAAAGTATTTTTCAAGTTCCCAAGATGATGATGTTGTTAGTTGCGAAGTTGTGTCCGACCCGTCGCGACCCCATGGACAACTTTCCTCTAGGCCCAAGATGTTAAGCATTTGTTATTAAGAATTGAAATTCTCACAATCTTGATCAGATACACTGACTCGATATAATATTTTTCCAGGGTTTGGAATACTGTGAAGAAAGGTACAGTCTGGACCTTACAGGGGGAGTTTCCTCTTTGAGAGGACAGCCTAGCAATACCAAATTAATCGGTTGTCAAACTATAGAAAAGTTTCGAAGCCATGTTGACAGAGAAGATAGTATTAATGAAGGTTAGTATTGCACACATCACAGCTAATAATCAGAACTTATGTCAGAATCAAACCAGAACTATACAATTTGTTTCTGCATAAATGTTGATTATTTTTTTAATATCCTGTTTAGTTCTTAGTAATAATTTGTGGTATATATTTCAGTTATGAACAACCTAAATACATTTTGTGAAGTCCTATAAATCTATATTAGAATTAGTACTTTGACAAAAATAGCTGAAAAGTATGTATGCATCCACAAAGACATACAAATGTATATCTAATATAAAAAGTGTGCCCTTCTGCTTGTGCAGTTGAACTTCCTATTGTGCTTCCTGTATGGACATTGTGTTCCAATGTTAAACCCCCAGATTTGGTGTGGGGAATGGGCAGAGGAACAGAATTAAGGTTTTTATTGCATTATCAAGCAGAATGACATTCTTAGATCTGACCAAGAACAATTAAAGGAGCTATTTCTAGCTTTGGCAGTTAGAGAATGACAGACATGGCTGCACTTTCTGAACAGATCAATAAGTCATATAACTATATTTTCCAAGAATACTTACTAGAATTCTGTTACATTTTTTATCAACAGGAACATCAGTGCAATAGGCTTGAGAATTTCATTAATTCCTTGGGGGAGTGCTTTCTAGCAGTGCGAGATATGATGGATGATACAACATTTTCCCTTTCACTCTCTACATTCACTCATGTCCTTTTGTGCACTAGTCTGGAAATTGTCTATATTAGATTATTGTTAGACTATTATTATTGTTATTATTATTATTAGGATTAGGATTAGGTCTTTTCAACCATAAAGAGATTGGGGAGACATAATCTGAGGTGTAAAATGGTTCTTCAAGGATAGAGGATGCTTCCAATTATAGAGACCTTGCATGGTGTACAGTATATGATCTATCAGACAAAATCTTGCCTATGGTAATCATTGAACAATCTGACTGACCAACCACGCTCAATGTGTAGTCATCAATGGAACTGCATCTCCATGGAGGGAAGTATGCAGTCGGGTACCCCAAGGCTCTGTTTTAGGCTCAGTACTCTTCAACATCTTCAGTGATTTGGATGAGGGGATAGATAGATGGCTCTAAAAAGAGTGGAGAGAAGAGCAATAAAGATGATTAGGGGACTGGAGGCTAAAACATGAAGAACGGTTGCTGGAATTAGGTATGTCTAGCTTAATGAAAAGGACTAGGGGTGACATGATACCAGTGTTCCAATATCTCAGAGGTTGCCACAAGGAAGAGGGAGTTAAGCTATTCTCCAAAGCACCTGAGGGCAGAACAAGAAGCAATAGATAGAAATTAATCAAGGAGAGAAGCAACCTAGAACTAAGGAGAAATTTCCTGACAGTTGGAACAATTAATCAGTGGAACAACTTTCCTCCAGAAATTGTGAATGCTCCAACACTGGAAGTTTTTAAGAGGAGATAGGACAACCATTTGTCCGAAATGGTATAGGGTTTCCTGTCTGAGCAGGGGATTGGACTAGAAGACCTCCAAGGCCCTTCCAACTATGTTATTCTATTATCAAAAAGCTTCAGATGGTCATAGCTGTATACATTTCAGAAGTGAAATTTAGAGCATTTTTTAAAATCTTTTACACAGTGAGGCAATAACATTTTATCATTCAGTTTTGATAGTTGTTTGCTTTCAAGCATCAATCTTTAAGTTTATTTTATAAGAATAGACTAATATTTGCCAAAGATTAAATAAATTATAGTCTGTATAACCAGTTGCTTCTCACATGAAAAGGTAACTGGACAGTGATGTGAGGATTTTTGCTGCAAATATCACAGGCATCTTTTTTTAAAGAAAAAAAAATGAAACTTTCTATCACTTTCTGCCACCTTAAATTAAAAACCATCTTTGAAAACACTTAAGTATTTTTGTTATGTAGATTTTTGGTGAAGGGTTATTAAAACTCTATTTTAGTTTAGTTTAGTTTAACTTTAGCAAGAATGGTAGCTGAGATCAAATGTCACATGTGCTTATATTTATGGACTCTTAACTTGGATTGGACTAAGTAGCTTAATAAATTAGAACTGCATGACATTCAGAGATTATGCATAGCCAAGTATTTTATTATTTTGCATGGGTACCTCTTGAGAGGTAAAAGAGTGTAAATCTATTCCATAGAATTGTATTGATATAATTTGTAGCTGCCTTTTATAGTAATTCCATCGCCTTTTCTTTTTGATCCAGTCACATCACCTGATACAAGTGTATCTGTCTTTAGCTGGCAAGTAAATACCTATGGTCAAGGCAAGCCATCTACCTACTTAGGTATTTTTGATATAAATCGCTGGTATCATGCTCAGATGCCAGATTCATTAAGGTAAGTGGTAGTTTCTTCTTATCACTTTCAGAAAAAATAGATTTTAATGCTGTCATATTTACTTCTTCTTTTGTCTGTTTTCTTAAGGCCGGGGGAATTTTTACATAATTGTCCATATTTTGCATTATGGTCTTTGGATGCTGTGGTGAGCATCACCTCTCCTAATCATATTTTGGATGTCTTGGTACATGAACGAAGCTTTACTCGGGGAGTGCCTCCTTCTTATCCTCCACCTGAACAGTTTTTTAACCCAAGTACTTACAATTTTGGTAAGTATAATCAACTGCTTTTATGGGAGCATTCTGAAGTTATTGCATCCACAATACTTTTGAAATATTGCTGTGATGGCCTTTCCAGGCACAAAAAAGTGGGATAAAAATCTAATAAGAATAATGCACATTCTGCTGCAGTAGATCAAATAGTGCTATTAATTTGTATGTCAGCTACAGGAAAAGTGCTGTATAAAGCTCATATTTATTCTTAATACAGATAGACCTCAACTTAGAACCATTTGTTTAGTGACAATTCAAAATTAAAACGCCCCCCCCCAAAAAAGTGACATTTAATCATTTATCGTATGACTGTTGCAGCGACTCCATGGTCAAATAATCAAAATTTGGAGTCTTGACAGTGTCAGTGTCCTGGAGTCATGTGGCCACTTTTTGCGGCCTTCTAACAAATAAAGTCAGTGGGGAAGCCAGATTCACTTAACAACTGTGTTACTAACTTAAGAACTGCAATGATTCATTTGACAACTGTGGCAAGAAAGATAATAAAATGAGGCAAAACTCACTTAACTGTCTTGCTTAACAATTGAAATTTGGGCTCAACTGGTTGTAATGCAAGGACTACTTTTATATGAAATGCACATTGCTGCATTTTGATATAAAATATTAACATCCTAGAGTTTCTTTGGGTAGTGCTAGTAATAAAAAGTATGATTCTTTCAACCTAAGCTTACTTAATCTTTAATGTCAGCTGTATTACTTGTAGCCAGGGAGTAGCATTTAATTTTAGAATAAAATGTTGGGATTTGAGTGTGGGCAAACAGTACTGGAAAAGCTACTCTCTCCCTTTCTTTTTAAGTCAGTGCCCTTTCTCATACTATTTTTTTTGCGTTATGTACATAACTTTTTTGGGGGGCAAACTTTTCCTCCTGCTTCTATTGTACAGGGGCAAGAGGATATACTAGATTAATACTGTAAAAGTAGTAGCATACTGGGAAGCTGTCGTTATCCCTAGTTTGGTTTTAAAATGATCAAATATATATTTCAAGAGCCAGACTGATTCATAGAATTAAATTATAGTCCATTGATTTGGACGGAGACTTGGATGTAAGCTGAAGGAATTCAACTCTTCATCTTATACAGTTATCCTCTCTGCATCAGTGCCCCAATGTATGCTAGCAATGTTGAAATAAAATTTCTGGAAAGCTTTTCCCCCCCTCTTTATAATGCCATTCATTTGCTCCTGATTATTCTAATGAAGAACTCTGTTCCACAGATGTCACTTGTTTGCTGAATTGTGGAATAGTTCATATGTCTTGCACAGGATTTCAAAAAGATGTAAGTATTATTTGTTTACTGCTATACTATGACATTCTATTTATTTATTTTCTTACCTTTTTCAATTAATAAATGTGGGAATCAGTTTTACTTTGGAAACTTTATTTCTAATTCCTACCTAAAAGGAAAAAAATATATCCAGTGGTTTAACAGTTATTGGTCTAGTGGTTAAGGCCTCAGACCAGAAACCAGGCAACCGAGTTCTGGTTCTACCTTAAGGAATGGAAGCTGGCTAGGTGGCTTGGGCCAGTCATTCTCTCAGTCTTCAGGTGAAAACGGGTATATCAATTCCTGTCGCAACCAATGGACCAACATTGGAGCCGGCAATGCGGAAGTTATGATTTTTTTTATATCTGCTGCTTACTATAGTCTGCTTACACTTCTCATTATGTCTGCTTACGCTCTCACTTGCTGAGACCAGAACCCATCACTTCCTTTGAAAATGTTTACTTTCCCATTTTTAAACATTTTACATATTTTTTTAACTGGTACAGGTAGTCCTTGAATTATGACCACAGTGGAGCCTGCCCATCATGATTGTAAATCATGACAGTTGTAAAATGGATCAGTCACGTGACCGATCTGGTCTTACAGTCTTTCTTGCAATAGTCATTAAGCGAATCATCACAGTTGTTAGTTAACCAGTCGTTCATTATGGGCACCGTTTTACCAAAGTCTGGAAGTAAATGCCTGTGTGTGTGTGTGTGGGGGGGGCAACTGTCATCTTCAGATCAGATCATAAATACCCAACCCCAGTAGGTTTGTCAAAACTTTGAACAGTCGCTAAGTGACCAGTCATAAGTTATGGACTACCTGTATTTGGAATCACTTAAAAAGTACTTCTTAAACTTTTATGACTTTTTGTACCAGAGTACACAGTTTTTCAGAGGCACTTGAACAGCACAAAGCCTTGCAAGTTACAGGGTCTTGATTTCTATTATCCTGCCTATACCCAACACAGTAACATTTATTTCTTTATAGTTTCTTTGCTTGGTATAGAGAATATGGAAGAAAACAAATAAATATAATAATTTATGTGGTTTTATTTTGACAAGAATTGTTTAATTTTAGTAGTGATTTTCCAGTGTTCTTGCAGACAGACTGTCCTAATGCAAAATTGTTTGATTAATTGCAGACATTGCATTTCTTAAAAAAATCTGCCTGTTCATTAAATGAAACTATTCCCGAGGGTTATAATAGATGCCTTATAGCTGGTTTACTATCTCCAAGGTTTATTGATATACAGCCAACAAGTCTGAGCCAGGTAAGTTTATGAAGAAGATATGGTTGAAAATGCAGTCATTCTTTTATTTGATTCTTAAATTTTATGTCCTGCCTAATTGAATTGGGTTATAGCATTTGATCTAACAAAAATTTCACAACGAAAATGAGGTTTGTGAGCAGCCTCAATATGTCCATATTCCTAGCTGGATCGAACATGTCAGTTGCTGAAATTGTGAAATACTAATGCCATTAAATGCTGAGATAACTGCATTTTGTTTTCTTTTTGAATTTTTTTTAGGAAGAGCAGTTTGAAGCTTTGTTATCAACTGCTATCCAGACAAGTTCTTTGGGACTCCTCACTAGCTGCATCAAACAGTGGACTGCTGAAGGTAAACGTAACCTCGTTGTTCAATAAAATTATTTTGTTAAAGTAACTTCTATAATTTCTGCTTTTTGTTTTTTAAAGAGCAACCAGATTCTACACCCAACTTGCGTTTTGTTCTCGAATGGGCATGGAGTAAAGTTGTTAAAACAAAAGAAGACTTCATTTGTCTCTGTAAGTAATATAATGTGCTTTGAAACAGTGGAAATCAACATATTGTATACAGAAATTACTCAGGAATTGAGCTTAATTGTTTAATTATATTGGATAAAAACATGTTGAATTCTGAGCCTTAACTAAGGTCAAAACTCTATTTTTTTAAGGTGCTCCCTTATTTGATGGGTCATCTAACTTCATTGATCCACAGACTCTACGGTCTCTCCAGCGCTGTGAGTTGCTTCTTAGCAACCTTAACACAGTGTTAAACTGTTTCATCATGGAAGCTCAAGAACTGACTGAAAAAGGTACGTAAATGTCATAAAATTTAAGGTGCATATTTTATATTACCTTTTAATAAATAAGAATCTTACATCCTTCTTCATGTATTTGTACGTTCAACTATTGTATAGTCATTGTCCCCTTTGAATTAGAAAATTTAAAAAAATGATTTGATCTCCAGACACAATACAGAAAAGTTTAAAAGAAAACTTGATTTATTATCTCATTCTTAGTATAGTGGAAATTTTATATCCTTTACAGATAATTTGTGGCTGTATTTGGATTAAAGCTACAATGGCTATACAATCATGAATAAGCTAAATGATCCCTTTATCTTTAAGTTGACAAATTATTACCCATACCTTGTCAAGGTTATATGAAGCTTTTTTTAAAAAAACAAGTCTTATGCTCATTTTTTTTAGGAATTACAGATCTAACAAACAAACAGGTTGTAACCAGTCTCCTTTCCCAGTATTTACACGTGGTCATCTGGTTCTGTCGATCCAATCTCCTTCCAGAAAGTTTAGGTAGGTCTCCTTCAGCTGTCATATCTCAGTAACAGGCTATTTCCTATTTTATTACTAGTGTATGTCTTATAGAAAAGTTAACAACATTTTGAAAATGTTGATTTCTGAAAAACTAGATTTCTAATATGCACATTAAGAACTCATAAAAGAACCTGCTTTTTCATTGCAGTTTGTTAAGGACCTTTTCATCTTTACTGTCATTATTTATTACATACGTTTCATATTGAATCAGATTGTTTCAATTTTCCAGAAGCAAGAATGAGAAGCAGACATTTTTCCTTCCTTCCTTCCTTCCTTCCTGCCTTCCTTCCTTCCTTCCTGGCGTCCTTCCTGCC
>JANHFL010002720.1:65672-79114 GCA_032468155.1 Oxyrhabdium leporinum | reverse complement strand
GCTGTAAACCGCCCCGAGTCTTCGGAATGGGGCGGTATATAAATGTAAAAATAAAATAAAATAAAATAAATAAAATATAGTGATTCCACATTATTTCTGTACAACATTTAAATACAGATATTTTAAATGCTAGTTTGATGGTTAGGGTCCTAAAACTGTTTGGGAACAAATGTTATGAAAATATTGTCTAATATTGACATCAAATTCCTACAGCTAAAAAAACCAGAAAATTATCTTAGTACCATGTAGTTTAGCATTACCTATATGAAGTTTTAATCTCCAGCATAGACCGAATTTGAATGAACCCATGGGGGAAAATGGCCAAAAATTAGAGTTGTGCAAGATGTTCAGTGCAAAAACTGGAACAGCTGGTTTCAAGCAGGAATGTCTGAACCAAAGCACTTAGGTTTCAGGTGGAATGAACTGTAGTGGTTTTGTTCAGAATATTTATTTATTATTAAATGTATATACCACCTGTATCCCAATAAGGCAACTCCAGGCGGCCTACAAATAATAAAACATGATATAAAATAAGATATGAACTGAAATACTGTTGTTTGTGGGAAGAAGTGGGAAGGGGAGTAAGAGCACATTAGTGGCAGTTCTTGTGGTAATGGAAAAAAAAGAAGATTGTGGGCAGGCAGTGGAGCTGCTAAGGACAGAGGCAATGAAGCACAGCAGCTTTGCTCTACATACTCCATAAAATTAAAGATTCTTCTGTATCTTGGTTTCTGGATATGGTTTCAGCCAAAACTCAGAATAAAGAAATGGTTCTGGGTTTTGTTTCTACTTAGCTGTGGCTGTTCTAAAATAGTTTGAGATTTTATGGCATTATAAATTACCGTATTTTTCAGAATATAAGGCGCTCCGAAGTATAAGATGCACCTAGCTTTTGGGGAGAAAAACAAGGGGGCAAAATCTGCCTCTGTCTCCCAGCAATTTGCCTCCTTGCAGCAAACAGCAAAAACCCTGTTTCAGCTTCAGGGCAGCCTAATTAGCACAAGCTTTTGAAGAGGAAAACAAGGCAGGGGAAATCTGCCTCTGCCTCCCAGCAATTTGCCTCCTTGCAGTAAACAGCAAAAAGCCTGGTCTGCTTCAACACAACCTGATTAACAGAAGCAGCTGATAGTTGCTAGAATTGGCCTCCTGGTGACCAGCTGTTTCAGGCTGCAGGGATCTCCATAGCCTATTGCTGCCTCTGCGCGCCCCATTTTCAGTGTCCGTGTGCCCCATTTTCTGCCCGTTCTGAGCCCGGCTGCCCAAAATGGGCCAAAAATAGGGTGCGCGGAGGCTGAAAATGGGGCACACGGAGGCAGCAATAGGCTATGGTGATCCCTGAAACAGCTGATTGTTGGGCTGATTCAAGTGAAAATCAGCTGCTACTGCTGCTAATCAGGCTGTGCTGAAGCAGAACAGGCTTTTTGCTGTTTGCTGCAAATAGGTAAATTGCTGGGAGGCAGAGGCCAAAGGGTGGGGGCCGGCAGGTGGGCGGGGCTTCAGCAACATTCAGTGCATAAGGCGCAAAGACATTTCCACCCACTTTTGGGGGTGGAAAAAAGTGTATCTTATATTCTGAAAAATACTGTAAGTAAACGTATGAATAAATTAATGGTTTGACAGAATTTCCAGGCCTCAATGTTTGGTTTTGGATTCCCAACCAAACATTTTCCATTTTGTGAATTCTCCTAGTAGATGCTAAAGAAAATCATTGTTTTGTATCAGAATTCCCAGTTATAGAACTGTCTTCCCTGATATTCATTTTCTGAAGTAGTTTTGGAGTCTTTATTGAGGCTTTTAATTGTAAAAACCTAGACTGGACATGTTGATTTAAGATTTGTGTATTTGGTGTGCGTTGTTGTGTATTGTATTTTCTCCACTTGTTTCAGAGAATGTGTATTATGGCACAATATAAGAGTAAAAAAATAATGGTTAATCCTATTATTTGTGAATTCAGTTCTTTATAGTTAAAAGCTAATAGCCATCTCTTCTTTACTCAATGCTAGATGTTTAAACATCTAACATCTAGCTCCAATTATCTAGCGGAGGCTAAATTCTCAAATTGAACTACAATGAATTTTTTAAAAACTGATAATTATGAGAAGGATTCTTAGTTAACAATCTTTTCTCCTTTTGTTAAAAAAAAGCAGAGGATGCATATCTTTCAAATGGAAGGAAAGAAATGGATAAAACATTTGCTTGTTAGCCAATGCCACAAAAGAAACAATTTGAAGAGAAGCCTGAAACACCAGCCATATCTCCTGGCCATTCCCTTATATTACATATTTAGCTTGCTTCCAGAATTGTGCTGCGGAATAGAATTAGGAATTGGAATTGGAATTGGAGTTGGAATTGGAATTGGAATTGGAATTGGAAATCGGAATGGCAATTGGAATTGGAATTGGAATTGGAATTGGAATTGGAATTGAATTCTTTGTCAGCCAAGTATGATTGGACATACAAGGAATTTGTCTTTGGTCCATATGCTCTCAGTGTACATAAAGGAAAAAATAAAATACAAGAATCATAAGATACAACACAGTGATAGTTATAACTTACTAGTAAGTGATCAAAGCATATTAGAAACAAATAAAACAATATAAATTGTAAAGATACAAGCAACATGGTTTTAGTTTAAGTCTTAAGTGGGAAGAGATAGGTACTAGGAAGGATGAGAAGAAGAATAGTAATACAGTCTTAGTAAATAATTTGACAGTGTTGTTCAGCAGAGTGATGGCATTTGGGGAAAAACTGTTCTTGTATCTAGTTGTTCTGGTGTGCAGTGCCCTATAGCGTCATTTTGAGGGTAGAAGTTGAAACAATTTATGTACAGAATGCGAGGAGTCTGTAGATATTTTCACAGCCCTCTTTTTGATTCGTGCAGTATACAGGTCCTCAATGGAAGGCAGGTTGGTAGCAATTGTTTTTTCTGCAGTTCTAATTATCCATTGAAGTCTGTCTGTCTTGTTTGGTTACAGAGTCAAACCAGACAGTTATAGAGGTGTCAGATGACAGACTCAATAATTCCTCTGTAGAACTGAATCAGCAGCTCCTTGGGCAGTTTGAGCTGTCTGAGTTGGCATAGAAAAAATATAGAATATAGACTTTCTGTGACTTTATAGAATCTATAAACTTGAAGGTCTCTACTGTTGATACAGTGTTGTCTAGCATTGGAAGAGGTGGTAGTATAGGAGGCTTTCTCCTAAAACCTACCACCATTTCTACTGTTTTGAGTGTGTTTACTTCAAGATTGTTCCGGTTTCACCACGAGGCTAGTTGTTCAACCTCCCATCTGTATGCAGATTTGTCATTGTCTCGAATGAGACCAATTACTGTTGTATCATCTGCAAACTTCAGTACTTTAACAGACGGATCTTTTGAGATGCAGTCATTGGTATATAGAGAGAAGAGAAGTGGAGACAACACACAGCCCTGAGAGGTCCCTGTGCTAATTGTACAGGTATCTGATGTGATTTTGCGTAGCTTCACCTGCTCTCTGTTAGGAAGCTTATGATCCATTTACAAGTGGTCAGATACAGCTATCTGATTTAATTTAGTTAGAAGAATATCTGGAATGATGGTATTGAATGCTGAGCTGAAGTCTACACAGAGGACCCTTGCATAGGTCTTTGGAGATTCAAGATGTTGTAGGATGTAGTGCAGAGTCATACTAACAGTATCATCTGTCAGTAGGCAAATTGCAAGGGGTCTTAACAGCGGATCCATGATGGTTTCCGGATGGGCCAGCACTAGCCTTTCAAAGGTTTTCATAACTACAGATGTTAGAGCAACCAGACTGAAGTCATTCAGTTCCTCGATGGAGGGTTTCTTCAGCACTGGGATGATAAGAGCGTTTGAAGCAAGAAGGAACATAGCACATCTCTAGTGATTTATTAAAGATTTGGGTGAAGATGGGGGCCAGTTGGTCAGTACAAGCTTTTAAGCAAGACGCAGTTATCTTGTCTGTGCCTGGTGCTTTTCCTGGCTTTTCTCTGTGAAATAGACCTTGCATCTCATTTTCTGTAATCACCAGAGGTAGTGGGCCCAATGGGATGGGGTCAGTTGTAGGAGGCTTGGCTGTTGTTGGTGTGTCTGAGATGGGGATTGTGGAAATAGGTGGCAGTAGTTTTCTCTCAAACCTACAGTGAACATTCACGTCATCTGCCAGTTGTTGATTTCCTTCAGTATGGGAAGGAGGTTTGCTGTAACTGGTGATGTTTATCTCTATCCCTTTCCCTTGCAGTTTCTTTTCCCCTCCCTCCTTGGTCGCTGATTCCTTGACTGTTTTTCATCTCTACTTCCAAAATACATCAATGCAGAAATTACTTTCCAAGGCAGCATGTTATTTTGAGTCCATATCCAGACCAATTGCATGCTTCAGTTCAGACTGACTACCTGAAACCTACCTGTTTCATGCATGGGAAGGTTTATGCATAGAACATTTTACACATTCCCATTTACTATTGACTTGGCATCAGAATTTACTAATGTTTAGATTAACTTGGTCTGTAACTGATCTTGTTCAAATTTATGTACATGGTTTGTAATTGCCTTAAAGGGGTGACATAAGGGGTGGGGAGGTAAACTTCAGTTGTCTTTCAGCTGTTTTTAGTGCATTTTTCATTCAGAATTCTTTTTATTCTTAAATAGAATGATCCTCAATGGAGAGAGAGATCAGTTGCCAGAAATTCCATATTAGACCATTATGGCAAAGTTCTGCCTCGAGTTCAGAAGAAGCTAGCTATAGAGCGAGCAAGGCCTTACCATTTGCCATCTTCACTACGGCGGGAAAGTAAGTTTCTCATTCAATGAAAATTGCAGAAATCTATTTTAAGAATGTCTGTGGAGATTCTCAGTCATCCAGGTGATAGTTGTCTCAAAGATACTTTTTTTCTTCAAAAGGCATCTGGACTGTTTTTTCCTTGAGGAAGAAGAAGAAAACATTTTGCTTCTCATTCAAGAAACTTCATCAGTTCTGATGGCTGGAGGATGGAAGGATAGATTCTGATAGGATGTGGAGGGGGAGGGGGAGGAAGGATTTCTTTGCAGTCATGTAGTTGCCAGCACTCTCTGAGAGCTGATGAGGTCACTTGGGGGTTTATCTGTGCCTTCAGGATCATATGAATCAGGGTGTGATTGTGGAATCTTCTTGAAACTGTTGAAAGGGCTGCCTTGTAGACTGGAGATAGGTGGTGTCTTATTCCTTCCCCTCTGCTGAGGGAGGGATGTTCAATTTTAACCATAGATGGATTCTTTTATTGTTCTTTCAAACCAATTTTAAGAATATATTTTTAATTTCTGTCTTTGATTCATTTTTTCTTTTTAGTTTTAAGACCAAAACCATTATCAACAGTTGCAAAACGGATTGCTACTGGAAATGTAATTACAAAAGCAACTTTCATCAGTAATGTATTGTCCAAAATTGGAGAAGTGTGGGCAGGAAGTGAGCAGAAAAGCAAGTCACATCAGAATGATAGGTAAGTATTTCTTCACTATCCAGGCATAGGGATGGAGAATCTTCAGCCCATGGGCATAATCCAGCCAAAAGATTGGTATATCCATTTTATAGGGCCTTCCCCCGCCTAACACTCTCCACGTTGGCCTGAACTCTGTTTGCAGTATCCTGCTGAGCCTCTGCAGTCAGAGAACTGTTGGAATACCCCTGTGACTTCTCCAGAAGGCACCAACAACTATTTTGGATAGCCCATAGATTCCATTTACAGGCCTGCTAGGGCATTTGAAATAGCTCTGTTCAAAGTAAGACAGAGAACATTAGTGCTCTCTTTTTTTCTGGCACTTTTGCCTGCTTTCTCTATAGAGCAAAATAAAGAACCAGAGCCCTCCATTTTCCCTTGTATGGACAATACCATTTTCTTTGGGATGGCTTTCAGAGTTCTCCTATATAGAGAAATGAAGGAGTCACTTTTGAGGAATTGGCAAGACATCTTCCCATGATATCGAAGCTACCAGCATCCTCTATTAGGATATTGTTGTGATATCTGTTGTGTATCCCTAGCACTAAAGAGAAATTGTTTTCAGTCTTTATTCTGTTACTCTGATATTACTTCAGTAGTTTAGTGGTGGGTTTTAAATTGGTAGAAACATTGACTTAAAGAAAATAAGGACTTATATTCAAGGGCTGAAGATACCAGTAATTTTCTAAAGATGTGATGGAGGCAGCAAGAATTATGTAATTTATCCACTTCCTCCTTTTGAAGAAAGTAATATTTTGATGCACAAAATTATTTATTTCTCTTGATTTGGCTTCTCGTTTTTTTCTCAAAAGTGGACCTGAAGAACAATCATCTGTGTTGGAACCCTGCCCTGATAGACAGTTACCAGATCCATTTATTGGGACACCAATTACTAAATCTTTAAGAAAACGTTCCAGGTAAAAAGAAGAAAAATGATCAGAGAGAAATGCACTAGGAAATCCACTACCAATGTTTGTCCTTTAGTTTCTGACGACTAAGAGTCATTAAACCGGATTACTTATAATGTGACCCTATTCTTACAACACAATAGCCTCTGTTGACCCAGTCATTATATTGTGGGATCACATAAGCCTAGTCTGTTAATCTGTTTTGTGTATCAGGCAGCTGCTAAAAAAAACAAGGTGGTTCATTTTAAAACTCACTGCCTGGTAGAGTAGTAGAACAGAATTCTTAAACACTGATTGGCTACAGCAGCCAAGCCAAACATGCTTGGTCAATGGGGAGAGGCTAGCATTCTCACGAATTTTGGGCTGTATTGTCCTAATACAGGGACCCATGGGATGTAAGGCTCTTCCTCAAAGAAATTGTATATATCTCTATTCCAAAAATTGTGATTTCTGACCCAGCATAGGTAGTTCTTGACTTGTTCAGTGATTGTTCAAAATTACAGTGATGCTGAAAAAGAAGTACTTATGATTGGTTCATGAAGTTGCAGCTATCACAGCATCCCTGGGGTAGTGTGATTGCAATCCAAGTACTTGATTGCCCAGTGTATGATTATGACATTGCGGAAAGCCACTGTCATGATCTCATCTGCAACCTTCCATGCTGGCTTCTCTCAAGCAAAGTCAAAGGAAAAGCCATCAGGGAAGGTTACAGGTCATTCCTATAAGTCAATCCTGCCACTTTTTCTCCTGTGGAATCCCACTACAGGGTATGAAAGCCAAGAGATCTCATACTCTATATATCACCCACACCTTGATCAGCCAGGCTTTCCAGTACCCTTGTACTGTCCTTGCTGGTCTGTTTATGCTTCCCAGTACCTGCCCACTGCCTTTTCTGCTCACACTTCCCAGCACCTGTCTGCTGAGGTGCTAGCCCATCCATGCTTCCCCACGCCTGCCCACTGTCCTTGCTAGCCCACCCACACTCCTTAGTGTTTACCTGTGGCACCCCCCAATACTCCCCCCCCTCCTTATTTGGGGCTTCCCCCTCTTCCCACTTAACAATGCACACAGTACTGGAACTATGCTGGCAACAGGGACTGCTGGGATTGCAGTTGTTAAAGAATGTGAATATACTATGTCACGCATTGTGACTGCATCACTTAGTAGTTGCAGTCCTGATTCCAATTTGAGGACTACCTATATTATAACTCTTTATTGCCTAAATTGCCTATAAGAAGACTCAGCCCGTCAATCCCTAAGACAGTCAAAGACAAATACGGGCTGTATATATCGGGAATTGTTTAGCAAATGCATATCCAATTGTCGAGCAGGGGTGTTACATAATGCAATTAAGAATTACATGTTTGATGATATTTAAAAATTAAAGTAATGTGTATTCTCCATGTTTGGGTAGCTTATATTCCAAATGACAGCTTGAAAAGTGCCTTTATCAGAGTAGGTGTAATACAAAGCAGCTTAATGTTTTAAAAACCTTGAAATATTTACAGATTGCTTGACTTGATGATCCAACCTATTTCTCTTGATTCATCACCTTTGAGAAGAAGCCAGCAGAAGTCACCAGAAGTTTCTGCTTCTGGCAGACTTTCTAGCCCACTGCATTCCAGTTCTCAATACTCCGTAAGAACATTACTGCCCAAGAACATTGCAAGAGCACCAGAATTAAAATTGTTGGAAACACCTCCTGTTGTCAAGGTATATAGATTTTTGTAGGTTGCAGAAACCTGTATTTCTGAGGCTGAAAAGTGAAGTAATGATGACTTTCTATAAACTCAGAGCTTTAGATTACACATTTTTAAGATGTTTTGTCCTCTCCTAGAGAGCTAAAGCTTTGGCATCCACATCATCCTCAGTCTTCCCTGGTTTTACTCCTCAGTCAATATTGAGATCCAGCGTTCGCACTACTCCTTTAGCAACTCCAACTGCATCTCCAGGAAGATCTATTACACCCCCTTTGCGTGCAAAAGAAACAAAAATATCATTTATGGAAGAAAGCAAAACTTCACAATGGACTGGGGTAAGTTGGCAGTAGTACTGAAAAGTTAAATACACAAGTTCTAGACAGGACTCTGCTGTTGTCACTTTTATTAAACATTTCTGTATCACTGCAATCGATCTAAGTCTTGGCAACTCACATAGAAAAAATATAAAACAAAACCTAGCCAGTGCAAAAGACAGCAAGACAATAATACAGAGAAAAGAATAAATGGACAGGGATTTTATCCTGTGGAATATAGAACAGAGAAAATGAATTCACTTCAGATCTGCAATTTCTGATAGGAATGTGAGTATAGAGCCCAGTGTATAAACATGTAATTTGCCCAGGAATTGGAGCTATATGTGCTTTGGGTAATAATTGCCCTGTACAGAATCTTTATTGCTTTGGGGAAAATTAAATGGGAGTTGGCTGAGATAAAGGAGATAAAAATACAACAGGAAATAACAAATATCCCCATTTCCCCTTGACATACAGATAGTTCTTGAGTTACGACCATTGTTCAGCAACTGTTTGAAGTTACAGTGTGCTGTACGAGGGCATGTAAGGCTAGTCCCCAAAATTAACAGCTGTTGCAATGCACCCACAATCGCTCTGTCAAAATTCAGGCGCTTGACAGACTGCCTGCGATTAAACTATAGGGGCACTTCAATTCCCCACATATATCTCCTCTCCATTCCTTTTTGGCTCCCTGAATTTTGCAGCCCCTGTCAGCCTAGCTGACCATTGCCATATTTTTCCCCCACTTATGAGCAAGGATGCCTAGCCTGGCCCTTTGCAAAGCAGATGCTAGCCAGGGTTTCTTTCCAGAATTTCCAGCTGCTCAGCAGCTTCCTCACAAGACCCTGGAAAGATGTCCAGCAGCAGCCTCACAATGGGCCAGGCTGGTCACGCCTCACCAGCAATAGGAGCATAAAAATGGCAGAGGTCAGCTGAAGTGGAGGGAGGGTGACAAAGACTTTGGAGTGTAGCTTGGTGAAGGAAACTGGGACTGGGCTGGGGTAGCTATGGCTTCCAAGTACCCAAGAGACCCCATCACACTGTTCTGCTGGACTGGGCTTTGCACCGTGAAGGGCTGCATTATACAGCTTGGGTCCTTGCAACCCCAGATCTGCAACGCACTGAGAAAACCCTGAGCATAGCATATTCTTCCCCTCCGTTCTCCCCCCTTCCCCCAATCTCACTGCAGCAATACCCCAACTTGTGTGTGGCCTGTACTAGTCCTCCCAGGCTTCCCCTAACCTGTAGCACCCCAAGGGCTCCTCATATATTTAACCACCCGCGCATCTGGAGTTATGACAGCTGCCAGGATTGCCATTACTAAGCAATATGTTCATATGACACAGAGTTCCATGTTAAAATCAGCAGTCCTTTAAATAAGTTGTAATTTACTTACTAACTTTAATTCAACCTATGCAAATAAGCCACACATATCTATATTGTGGATAGTGGAGTACTGTGGATCTCACGTATGGTCAGATTTTCTTTTATTGATTTTTTTTCTTTTCCTTATTAGGAGACAGATCATGAAATAAACAATGCAAATACATTTGAATATATTCTTGAAGCTCAAATGGAAGAAAATTGGGTTAAGAATAGAGAGACTTCCTCCATTTCAGGTCACAGCCTTCAAGGAGAGCTTGAAGAAAGAGACCAATCATCAGAGTGCATAACAAGTGATCCATTGAATGAAACTAAAGTCTCTAAAGAAATTAATGACACTGGTGTGAAACCAACATACATTACTTCAGAATGTCATGATGCGAAATCAGTTGACCTTGGAAACAGCTACTTCATGGGCTTTCAACAAACTGCTATTTCCTCTGGAGAAATTATAGACTTACCAGGATTAAGTGAGAGACAAGTAATTGAAATAAGAAATGAACCTGTAATGGAGCAGCAAACATCTGCAAATATAGACCAATCAGTTGGTATGTATAATGATATTGATTGTCCACAGGTATGATTGAAAGGAGCTAAGAAGGATGGTCATATTGAATCAGAACTGAGATCCCATTTGATTTTTCCCTGGTTTTTGAATACTGGTAAAATTGGTGTTCCAAACAGAAGATGTATTGTCTTACATTTGTTCTGTTATCTATGATTTGAACTTTTGGAGGTGGAACAAAATATTCAGTAGTATGCTGATGTTCCTTACACTCTTGGTATTCAGGAATGCAGAAAAGTCTGACTTAAAACAATGTCATATAGAAAACTATGATTTTTTTTAAAATGTTGATAGCAGTATTTCCTGGGGAATTCAGATGGATCTAAACTTAAAAAAAAAAAAGACATTGTGTTGTGTCAGGAAAAAGCGAAGGGGGCCTAGGAAGGAACACTCAGGCTCCTGAGAATTTATACCGGTAGAAGGTATATGAAAATCAGGGAATGTGTTGTATCCCACCATTGCATAGACATGTGGTACTTTGATTTAAAGCAAGTTGTTTAAAATATTATGGGGCACAATAGTAGATGACTTGAGGGTTAAGAAAAAAAAATTCAGGAACAGCAAAAGACCTCTGGTATGGTTTTCCTCCCCTTCTCTCAAAACTTCTGAAGTGCACTATACAACTTTTCTGTTATCTTGAACTATAAATAAAATATTTCTCCTGGAAATGTGCAGAGAAACTAAAGAGCCTTTTGTTGTGTTTATTAAGATAAAATGTTAATAATAAAAGCAAGCAATAGCCATTTCAGTGTCCCATGGTAGTAAATGTTGATAGACATGAATACATTGTCCTCTTTCGAGAACAAGCAGTATTTTAATTTGATACAGCATTATTCATTACATTATTTGCACATCATAGCAAAAAGGTCGCTTCTGTGTGTAAGAGATCAAATTCTCAGTAAAATATTTGGCACGCTCAGAACTTTCTCTAGGCTGGTTGATGTAACATATTGTGCTAAAAACAACCACAGTTTATTGAACAGTAGGTCATGCATAATGCTAAATTATAATCCCATGGTTTACAAATTTCTGGGTTTACACCCACAATAAACCATTGAAGTGTTAAAGAAGACAAAAGCAATGACACAGCTGTATATTGTTTCTGCTTTCTTCAAAGTTTATCTCAAGGTGAGATTAAAACCAATTTTTAAAAAATATTATTTTGATCTATTAATTTAATGAAAATAGGTGAATTCTAATCATCTTTACATTTAAAATAATTTGGCTCCACCTGTTACTTGGGGTGCAATCCTCAGTGCAGTTCTGAAAAATCAAATTCAGCTTTAACCTCTTTACAAATTTTATGCTTACTAAATTGAATGTGGAATATTGGACTAGAAACCAGTAAGCGTAGTAAACAGTCCAGCTGAACTATAAATTCAGCATGAATGGTCAGATCTTTAGGCCTCCATCTTTTAGAGCCAGTTCAGTCTTGATACATTGCATGTTCCTGTCAGTAGCAATTCAGGACGGGGTTTGTCAGCTAAGCCAAAGAGTAAACGTTTTGACTTCCATTCATTTTTTGTTGTAACTTGAGTAAGAAGATTAAGTTCCACCAGTATTATGTGAGCCTCTGTAGCTTGGAAAATGAGAGGTAGGTTTATGCCTTAAAAAAAGATGAATTAGTATTTGGGGGAAAAATCATTATTGAGGATACAGTATTATTAACTTTTACTGTCCATAGAATCCGATGAAAAGGATGACAGGAAATGTGGCTCGTTTCCTGAGGATGAAGTATTTCCAAAGGCTCATTTGAAGATTGACCAAGACACCATAGTCTGCTTTTTGCCTTCTAATGAATGGTAAATATGTCCCGTATAATTTCAAAATTTTAGATGAAGTAGTTTGTTTAAAATTTAAATTGCATGTATTTTCCACTTTATCTTTCATGATTATGATTTATCCAGATAGGATTGAATGCTATTTTCTAGTAGATAGCCAAACTCCAGGACTGGGAATCAGCTTGCTTTTCCATTGAAAAAGCAGACCCACATCTGGGACTGTTGCTTGAATTCCCTGATATCATTACATTTCCTGTTAGCTCATCGGCAAGAAGTAATTTGCACATTTGTGTCTGTTGCACCCATCTGCAATCATTCATGGACTAGATTTGATAATGGTTTTCCATTGATCTGAGGTACTCACCAGTTAGACTATAGCAATGTGCTCACCATAGTATTACTCTAAAAGAGTGCTTAAATTCATATAGAATAGAGCAACTAGTCTGCTATCCTATGCACAGTTACAGAATAAGATTGCACTCATGTTGAAAGTTCTGCACAACTTGACAGTTGACTTGTTAATTCAGTTCAAGAGGTTTAATCTATGAAGCCCTCAGACAGTTGTCTGGGTATAAAATTTGACTCTATTAAACATGTTCTGTTATCATTGGTCTGTTGTCAAGCAGACAAGAGAAAGCTTTCTCTTGGAATGACTCCTTTTGTCATTGCCCTTAGCCTATATTCTTAAACTACTGACTGGGGCTTATTTGCTATTGAATAATGCCTCAGCAGGCAGCAGCGTGTAGCTGATCTCTGATTTCAGAAGCTTATCAGATTTAGCCTCAGTTAGTATGTAGATGAGAAACTAGTTGAGAATTCCAGAATATTGGACTACAGTTGGAAGTTCAAAAAGGATTACATATGAAGACCACGGCAAACCGCAAGAAAATTGCATGGGTGCAATTATCTGGCTACTTTCCCTAATAGAGATGCTTATTAATACCCAAACTTTAAGTGAATGTGCAGAGTCGTAACAGTTACATCAGTTAGGCATAACTTTTACACAATAGCAGTAGGTTTATAATTTCTATGCAATAGGGCCAGGCTGGTGTTTTTGTGTACTCCTTGCGATGTGATTAAATAGTCATGCATGATGCCAAAATAGTATACAACAAAAAAGTTTTTAAAGTTTTATCTTTTTAGAATCTTAAAAAGAATGGACCTTTATATACATGTATCTGTTTCTGCTTTTTGTATAGTGCAACTCATACCCTAGAATCCAACATGCTACCATTGTTGGAAGACAACAGATTCCTTGCTGAAACAAACAGCCAAGTTCAGAAGGTGGAAGGAGCAGATGGAGACTGTCGGTATTCTGAT
>JANHFL010002720.1:55294-65662 GCA_032468155.1 Oxyrhabdium leporinum | reverse complement strand
TCAAACAAATGGAACAAGCAGTATGAAGTGGTTCTTTTCTTCTTTCACAAGATATAAAATTCTGGAAGCATATTACTGTATTTTCAAGATTGGCTTTCCATGCATGTATCTAAAATCTTTAACTTGAACATTTATATCTTGATAGTAGCTTTTTTTAAAAATTAGCTTTTTTAGTATTTCATTATTTTAATTATTAATGCAAACAGATAACTCAAAGAAGTATTTTAATTGTTTCTATCATTAATTTCTGTATTGATGCTGTTCAGATTCTACAGTGCTGTTGCATAATTTAGATCAGGGATCTTAAGTTCCATGGATCAAATACAGCCTTTCAAAACATTTTTGGTAGCACAACAAGATTTTAAGAAAGTGTAAGCTAGCAAAAAGTATTGCTGAAGAAAGTAGCAATTTTGCTTGTCTATTTTACTTCATGTAAAAATAAAGCTGAGAGTTTGCCAGTGTTCCTGACCAAAAGATGGCACCTCACACACAGATGTGTGTAGGAGTGATTGTGCAGCTTGCTGATATCAAACGCTATGAACCCTCCCTTAGAAAGAAAATGTTGCATGCTTGGGATCGGGTAGCAGTTCTAAGGCACTGTCACAGGGCTGCATTCCCCCACTTTTTGTCAGCTACTAGCAGGCCGGGCTATTATGATCTTGCTCTTTTGACTTCCTAGGGCACCTCAGGCTTTAGGGAGACCCTACACGGGAGGGAGTTGTGAGGTCTTCAACCTAGGTGGCTTCAGAGGTTTAGTATTTCCTTCTTACAATGAGGGTCCTGGAATTTCTTCCGCTTTGTTGTTCCTGGCTACTCTCTGTGCAAGAGCAATCCACAGGCTACTCAGTGCCAGTATCAGTAGCACCTCAGCCATCAGCTTTGTAGTTCTCACTATGGCCTAAATGCTAAAAATGAAAGGATGAAAAATGTAATATTTTTATACTTATTTGCATACCATGATACTCTTCTTTATTTTTTTTACTCACAAGAGATTTTGGATCTCTACTGAGTCAAAAATGAAATCTGGTGATTAAAAATACCCAAAGCTTTGCTGTATGTGTGCAGACTGTCAAACTTGTATAAACAGACAAAAATTAGACAACAAAGCCGGTAGGTCATTGTAATCTTGATGCAAACAGTTAGAAGAGGTCTGATGTTTGTTTTTGAAAAAGATGTGATTACAGGGTGGAACAGATACTTCACTACACTTGCTGTTGGATGAATATTCGCACAATAAATATTCTTTCTACTTATCCCTTGAGGAGAAATAGTTTAATATTAGCATTTATGATGTATAAAGGTCAAGAATAAATTTGATTATTACATTTCTGTAAACGAAAGATGAAAACTATGGTTAAAGGATCTAATAGTATTTAGCAGTTAAAGATTTCATTCAGAAACAATAAAATCAAATAATGTCAGAAAATCACTTTTTCAGCTGTCATCAGTATTCCTGATAGTGAAGACATTGCCAGTATCCATTCAAAAAATGAGCTGGAAGAAAGAGAAGCAATAGATGACGGTGAATTGGAAAAAACAATCCAAGAGGAACATCTAATAGTCCTGCAAGAAAAAACTTTGCCTAATATTGACTTTGAAAAACAAAAAGTGGATGTAAGTTAACTTATTTTTATAGCAGTTCAACATGATTAGAAAATTGGCATCACACTTAATCCTATGTTACCATTATGGGTCCCAAAATTTCTTCCTAAAGATTTTCATATATAAACAATTGACCCAATTGTGTAATCTATGTCTATTGTCTATATCAATAAAAAAAGAATGCAATAACATTTCTATACTACATGGATGACAAGCCAGTATGGTCTTGTAGTTAAGGCATTAGGCTAGAAATCAGGAGATTGTGAGTTCAAGTCCGGCCTTAGACATGAAAGCCAGCCGGGTGACTTTGGACCAGTCACTCTGTTGGTCTACGACATCAGACTCAGGCGACAAGCCAGTCAGTTCCTGTTGCAATAAAATGGATCAACATTTAGTTGATCCAAAAAAAATTAGGAAAGAAAAAAGGAGGTAACCATGGTGTATGTGCATATAACTAAAAAGCACTTTCCTGATCATTATAAATTCATTTTCATTTCATTTTATTAAATTTATATACCGCCCCATTCCAAGGACTCGGGGCGGTTTACATATAAAAATTCCTCTAAATAGGAAGCAATAGCTTTCAATAGGTTTGGAAAGCCAGAGTTTGCAATTTCCTTTTGAACATTTTTGCTGGGGTTACTTTGCAAACCAATGCATGGATTGCTGAATTTGCCAGTGAAGTATAACTTTAGAAAATCTGAAATTTTGAAGAACAGTTATTCATGGCTATTATATTTCTTGAAAAATGCTGTGTAATGGAATTCAACTTATGTGTTTTCTATTTTAGCTGATGGGAGACGGAAAACATGAGATACAAGTTTCAGAAGCTATAGTAGAAGAAATCCCAAAACATGAACTGTGTTCCTCAAGCAATCTCAAATTTCAGTATCACTGTGACAGTGCAGAACAACAAGTTACATATGAATTGCTTGAAAAAGATGCTGATGAATCGTCATTTACTGAAAGAGATGGAGAACTTCTGCTATGTCAGAACAATTTTTCTTTAATATTAGAAAGTGATGATGAAACTGAGGTGGAAGATTCTACAAATTTGCATACTTCTCCTCTGAAACCAGTTAGCCCAGAATTGGGGGATAGAAGCAACAACCAAGAACTAACTACAAATTCTGTGTCCACGGTAACTAATAATGAGATACCGCAGAATACTGCTGAAGTACTACCTTATGTACCTGAACCAATTCAAATGGCTATTGCTGAAAATCTGTTAGATGTAATCAAAGACACGAGAAGTAAAGAATTTTCAGCTGAGATAATAGAACAATCTTTTCATGAAAGCATAAGCAAGAAAGTATTAAATTTATCCCAGGGTCCTATTCAAAGTGTTCATGATATAAATAATGATGTAGACTTAAATAGAATTGAAAATTTGATGCCTGGTATAAGTTCAACTGATCAGGCAAACCAAAGCCTAAATATCTCATGTAATGATCAATCACTGACAAAGAAAAATAAACCAACTATATTGGCAACCCCCATTCTAAGGAGAAGTGCTAGGCGAGCAAAGAAGCCAACAGATATTTCTGAAAATCTACTACGTAATTCTGAAGAACCTCAAGAACAGCAGATTCTCCAAATTCCTGATTTTCCCATCAGAGATGTGAAGGAAACGAAGAATGAGTTAGAAATCTCAGCAAATGTTCATCCTGTTTCACCGACATTTTTGGCAACTGTTACCACAAGGAGCGGAATTAAAAAACCAAACAAAAATGTGTCAAAACATTATGGGCCTCCACGCAGTGATCTTCCTTCTGCTCGCCAGAGGACTCCTAGAATTACAAGAAGTGTAGTAGGAAATCAAAATAGTAATCAATTTATTATTGATCATACAATACAAATGACAGTCACTCCTAAAAGTGCAACAAAACTCAAAGCTATCGCCTTGCAACTTGCAGAAAATGTAATTTCAGATCAGGAGGTAGAACCTCAAGGAAAGCAGCTGTCTGTATCACCAAAAAGAGGAAGGAGAAGAAAGCATGGCATATTGAAAGTAGTGACTCAGGCAGAAACCATTTCCAAGAAGCTACCATTGCCTAGTTCAGTTCGAAAGAGTAGAAGTAGAAAGACCAGTCTGTCAGAAACAATTTTTAAACATGACATGCATCCAAATGAATCACAGCTATCAGAACAGGAGAGAATACAAAGAATAGGTACATCGGAATCAGTTTCTGATCAAGAAAGTGGTCTTATTGAATCATCACTTACTGAACCGCCGCGTCGTAAAAGAGGTAGACCAAGAAAAAATTCTTTGAATGTTTCGGCAGAATCACAACTGGACTTGTCACTGTTATCTTCTCCAGATGCTGCATCCTCAGTCCATAAGCGAAATACTAGGAGTGGGGCTGTACAAACCTCGGGATGTTTACCTTCTCTAGAAACTTCTATAATGGAAACCCCAAAGAGAAGATCTTCAAGAGTGACATCTCGAAGTGTAGAGAAAACAGATATAGGAAAGTCTAACCTAAAAGAATGTGTCATCCAGCCAAGTGAGGCAGTAGCTTCAGAAACGAAGTCTGAAAACAGGCGGTCTAGGATAACTAGAATTAGAAAGAAGACTACGTTGCCTTCTGTCTCAGAAACAAGTAGAGAGGAAGAACATTTGCTGCTAGCAACTGATAATGAAGTGGAATCAGAGACTACAGATGTGGCCAGGCTGAGGCTTGGCAAAATAGAAGAAACTTTGACACACCATGCTGGTAGCATTAAGGGGACAAGATTAACCCCAAAGAAAGTAAAACAGTCACTTTCCTTGGATATAAATAAAACCTTCTTTTTTTCTCCTCCTCTTACTAAACTCACAGAAAAAACTAAAGGTACTTGAAATTTTGCTTCAGAAATTCTGTATAGGATAATTAAATTGTCTGCTCTGCATGCGGGTTGATCCAAGTCTAGAAAGAGTGCTGCATGATACCAGTTACATACACATAAAAATGTTTTCTGCTGAAAATAGATCATGCTTTTTCTAAATACAGCCCTGCAAGAAAGTAATTTATGGTGTGGCTAAAAGGACTTGGGGAGAAGAAATTCACAGAAATTGTACAGGTAGTCCTTGACTTACACAGTTCACTTAAGACTGAAAAAAGTGACTTATAATCATTTTTCACAATTATGACCATTGCAGCATCTCTATGCTCACGTGATTTACTTTCGGATGCTTGACAGCTGACTTAAATTTATGAAGGTTGCAATGTCCCAGGGTCATGTGATCATCTTTTGCGACCTTCTGACAAGCAAAGTCAATGGGGAAATCAGAATCCCTTAACAATTGTGTTACTAATTTAATAACTGCAGTGATTCACCTAACAAATATAGCAAGAAAAGTCATAAAATGGGGCAAAATTCACTTAACAAATTTTTCACTTTGCAACATAAATTTTGGGCTCAATTGTGGTCGTAAGTTGAGGACTACCTGTATTTGCTTCTTAAGCATATGCATTAAATAAAAATGTGCTTGTGTTGATATTGTATTGATACATTTACTAATGGTAGAGATCCAGAATTTTAAAAAAAAAGTTACAAAAAAACTTTGAAGAACCGTCGCACCAAAGACAGGCATGCTATCTTGTTTTTTTCTTGTCAACATCATAACATCTGGTAACAGAAAGTAGGGTGCTGATTCAAACTAAGTTTGGCAAGGTGAAAAAAATAAATTGATCAAAAAGAACCAATTCCAGATGTGATGTTTCTGGAACCGGGAGGGGAGAATCCTAACCAAAATCTCCACCCACCCCAAATTCAGTGTTAAGAAAAAGGGAAGGATGGAACTTGAGACTTTATACCTCTTGATTCTTTGTCTCAGGGTTTGTTATCTTCCACTGACCAACCCTCATTTTTTTGTGAATGAAGAAAGACCTCTGTTTATAAAAGGGAGAGTGCATCTAAGCTAAACTGAGAAAACATGAAACCTAACATTTCTCTGAAATATAAAATCGTTCTAAGAGCTTACAAAGCATCAGTGGTAGTTCAGGGGGAAATTAATCACTCCTCCCTGTATTAATTTTCTACTTAGGAAATATGGTTTGGTGTAATTTGCTGCCAGACTACTCTTGATAGCAATAAGATGCCATCCTTTGGTTTTCAGTTCAGATATGCAAGAATGAGTTATAAAGTATTACAGTATCCAGGGTTTAAAATTTTTGTTCCATTGAACAGATCCTGGGACAGCTAGGAATATCAACTAAATATGGACCCTTGTAGTTGGTTCACATGATAAACTGTTGGATGCAGCATTGTAGTTGAAGGTGTGTGCCTCAAATGTTTATTTCCAAAGTCAGTTTATGGTTTTTACTTTTAGGTGAAAAAGCAGTGACACCTATTCAACTCAAAAGTATAGATACAGATTTGGCTTCTAAGTTTGTGTTCTCACCCCCTGTTCTGAGGTCCAGGAAAAAGCAGATGTCTGGTATTTCAAGGATTGTGGAAGACTTGGTAAGTAATTTGATCATTTCATCTGTATATATTCAAATGCTCTTAATATTCCTTGTACAGTAGGCAAACTTGATAACTAAATTTTGTTTACTGCTTGTTGTATCATTTTAGCATAGCAGACCATTCATTGAATGTCTAGTTCCTAGCCCTCAATATTCACTTTCAGTATGACAACAATTCCAAAGCACTATTTATGATTTTTCAATTTGCTAACACTTGGTCATCTTCAACAAATAGTTGGAAAATATTTTTCATGTTGTTTATCTTGTATCACTAAGAGTCTTGTGGGATTTAACTATTTTGGATTTAAAGTAAACTTTTAAAAGCTCGGGAATAGAGACAATACCTTCCTGTTTTGCCTTTTTAATATTATTTGTCTTTAGGAATTACCAGTTAAAGAAGAAAAGCATGCTGTTTCAGTAGAGACTTTAGAAAAGCAAAATATTAAAAGCAGAGCTACAAGGTCAAAAACAACAAAAATAAGAAAGTATGTAATGATTTCTTTTCTAAAGTAGTTATTTCAAAAAATGATTGTCACATTAAGTCCTTTTTAGCTAAAACCACATACATTTTCTCCATGACAATCTATTCCTACCTACCCTGTTGTTTCAGTGGTACAGGCCTCACCATTATAATCAAGTCCATCCTCCTTGCTATTTATTGTCATCTCCTTCTCTTTCTTTCCATCTTTTCCATAGTTAGAATCTTTTCAAGATAGCTGATGACTCTTTATGTAATGTATCCAAAGACAATAATTTGAGCTTGATCATTTGTGACTCAAGTGAGAATTCTGGGTGATTTGTTCAACAATCTTAGCTTTTTTTGTTTTCTTGGCTTTTCACTGTATTCTCAGGAGTCTTCACTAATACCATAGATCAATATTCTTCCTATCCTGCTTCAAAAATAGTATATATGGAAAAATATATTTCAAAATTAGTGTGTATGAAAGATGGCACATGGATACATTTAATATTTACTTATTGCAGTGTGAATTCTGATCTTGATTTGTTACTATGTTTTCAGATATAGCTAAATTAGCTAAAAAAGTGCTCTCTTTTCTTACAGAATCTTAGGGAAGGATCGTAGTTGGTCACCCCCAGCAATGGAAATCAAGTTCATTTCACCCTTTGGCACCCCTGCAGATGAAACCAAACAAAAGCAAGGAGATTCTGTGGACAAAACAGAAAAAGATGTTCAAAAAACTGTGCGTAGGAAGGAGAAGAGACTGTCTAGTTACCCAAAGCCAGTTGTACGGAAGAAGATGCTATAACTGCTTTTAAAAATGTGTGATGTACACTAGTGTTTGTAAAGTCATCACATTTGTGTGGAATATTAAGAAAAAAATTCATCTAATTTGGAAGATAATTTATATAAATTATTGTACATTTTCAGAGAACTAAAGATCTTCAATAAGTAACTCCGTATGGAGTGTGATTTCTTCAGTCAATGCAGTTTTCTATTTTATAATATACTTCGTACATTTATATAATATGTAAATAAATATTTTAGGAATGTTAAATAAAAATGTATACTTAATAATTATTGTCCACTACATTTTGGAAGAGAATAATATGGATGCAGAATGCAAATGACCCAAAGGGGATTTTAATTACGACTTTCCACTGTTGGTGCCTCTCTGATGGGAGGCCAGCATTCTTTTTTAAAAAACAGTTTGATCTTATAAAAACGTTTTAAATTAAAATTTCACACTTTTAGAATTTTTAGAAAATATGTTGACCTCATGGGAATTAATATTAGGAGTTATCCAAGTTATCCATGACAAATAAAATCTTATTCTCTTTATTCAACATGTATTTAATTGAAGTCAGAATGTAAACCATTGTACTGAAGCTGTGCAATATTTTTTTGTATTTGTTTTAACTTGGGAAAGCTGCTCTTTGATTTAGAAAACAAAATCTCACCTCAAATGTTTTTTTTTAACTTGATGCATCAGCAGAAGGTTCTTAACATTCAAGGTATTTATATTGTCACAAGTATTCAACAAGGGACAGCATTTCAGGGATTTCATCTACTTAAATTGAGTCCAAATTTGATATTTTGAGATGATGCATGTTTTATAGATTTTGTGGTTACTAGAGAAATGTTACCACAATTTTGCTAAAATAAAATTTGTCTGGAAATACTCTTCTGTATTATTCGACCTATCATTGCAGCATAAAAAAGATGTAAGGAGGCTGAATTAAAAATGTAGTTTAAGAGGAAAACAATACATAAATAATTCGAATATGATTTTATGTACGTTTACCAACATTCAGATGTATATTTGGAGACCAATACATAGTAGCAGTCAACCTAATCTAATGGAGCTCCTCTAAGAAATAATTTATCAGTTACCTTATACAGGTGACAAGTGAAGATATCAATAATGTATTAGGTATAAAGCACCAGGTGGTTAGGCTCCAGACCATCTTTTTAAAAAAAATATCCAAGCAATGTCCCGGATATAACTGGTGCTTGCACACTATATTTAAATTCCTTGAAGAGTTTAAGATGCCAAACACTGACAGTGTGAAAGTGGCAGTACGTGTCAGACCTTTCAATCAGGTTAGTTGTTCATTTTGTGCAGTCTATTGTTTTTAAGTCATTGGGTTATTTGTGTTGTAGAGAAGACAGATGAACAAAAGGCAAAAAAAATGGAGAACTTGAGTAGAAACTTGAGTCTGGTAATAGCATCAACAGTCAGAAAATAATGTGTAAAATGGGGGGACAAAGCAAAACTTGGTCATGATGTTTATACTATCGAAGTTATAGACTATCTCTTGCTGGTGGTACCAGGCCTAGCTTCACTTTTCAGGCATTTTTGCCTGAGTGTATCAATGCTTGATATACTAGGTGGTTCCGTTAAATTTGCAAATATGTTCTGCTTTGGAAATGTGTTAATCCCTTGAGGTTGAATACAATAAGCAGCTGTAAATCTGATTTTAATTGCCCATTTATTCCTAACAAAACTTTTAAAATAAAGTAAAATAATGGGTGTTATTTAACATTTAAAAGATGGGTTTCAACTACCTGTTCAGCTGGCAAACCCAGAGGTTCCACAGATGCTAGCAAGGATTTCAAGTTTAGAGACAATTCCCACACGTGAGGAGAGCATTAAAAGCATATTTTTTAACCTGCTGTAATTTTTCTTATTCTAAAAGCAGTAGAAGATAATGCACCTGTGGAAATCTTCTGTTTAAGATTTGGAAACCCAAGACAACACCCCATATAACCAGGGACCTCTCTTAGTTTGTACTGGTTTTTACTACTGTGTTTAAAGTTTTTAATAACGACTTTTAAAAAAATTAATCAGCTTCTTCCAAAACGCAAAAATACATGCTATAGTCTAAACTGAGGAAAAAAATCAAGTTAGCAATTTGAATTTTAATGGATTTAAACTGACTATAACTTCAACAGAGAGAGAAAGATGCAGGCAGCAGATGTGTGATTTCTATGAATTCCAGCACAACATGCATACATGATCCTAGAAATCCAAGCCATGTAAAGTCCTTTACTTTTGACCTGGCATATTGGTCACATAGTGGATTTTTAAAGGACAAAGATGGCAAGCTCATTTCATCTGGATCCAACAGCAGATATGCTGGGCAGGTAAAAAGTAATTTAATATTTTCTATTGAGAAAAAAACAAATATGTATTCCACCATCAGTTCTGATGACAAAAATAGATTGCACAGACTAGGCAAGCCTGACAATCCACATGCCCAGTCACAGCAAAGTTTTAGTGCAAAAGTACTGTTCCTCAGAATACATGACCCACCCCAATAAGCCCAACCCTACTTTTTTGGGGGTGGGCCTAATATTAACCCTACCCTGAAAATAAGCTCGGGGGGGATGGGTGAGTGGCGGTGCGGGTGCGGGGGGGGCAACTCTCCGGCTGCACATGCAGCCTGCAAATATCGCTGTGCCGGGACTGATGTCAGCTACAGGTTCTTGCAGTGTCTGCTGCCTGGGATGCACACGAGCTTCAGGCGGCACCCAATCTGCGCGTTGGTTGGCATGAAGACACACTCTGAGCTGGCCAGGGTTTCCACTCAGCTGTTGCTCACGGTGGCCGACGTCTCAACCAGCTCGATCTTGTAATACCAATGGAAGGGGCAGTCCCGGGCGGAGCCGAACTCGACTTCGATCTTGGGACACACGGGGAAGCCGGCCATGAGAGCGCGCGGAAGCTGCACCTTGGTTATTGTGGGCGGATTGCGCTCCACGCGGTAGCGGGTCTTGCCGATTTGCAGCGCTGACCCATCTTTCCAGGCCTCCTCGTTGGGCACGGCCTCAGCCACGGCTTCCCCGTAGCAG
>JANHFL010002720.1:29580-40765 GCA_032468155.1 Oxyrhabdium leporinum | reverse complement strand
CTATCTATCTATCTATCTATCTATCTATCTATCTATCTATCTATCTATCTATCTATCTATCTATCTATCTATCGTGACTGGCTCAAAGTCACCCAGCCTAAGGTGGGGCTAGAACTCACAGTCTCCCAGTTTCGAATCTAGTTCTTGAACCATCACAACAAACTGCCTCTAGTTGACCATTCAAAGGTTCTGAATTTAGGGAGTCTGTTTACATTCATTTGGTGGTCCTGCAGCTTTTCGTAGCCCAGAAATAGTTGGCCTGATTTACATTACAGCAATTATTTTGAATGCAGATTTGATTACCTATGCTTGATTAGAATTAGAGCAAGATGGTTGAAACCGAAATCTGAAATAGTTAAAGAGCTTGGGGAAAGTTAGAGGAATCTCTGAAAATAGAATTGTCTTCAAACTGCGCAGAAATAGCTTATGAAATCAGCAAGATAAATCTCGCACTCTCTCTTCTTTTTTTTTCTCTTTCGAATGTAGAAAATGATTAGCATGCTTAAAAACCAGATTGGCACAGACAAACGCTGCATTATTCTTACCCATCTTCATTTACTTTAATAAAAGAGAATTTGCTTTAAAGATCTTTCAATGAAATGTGAATCTCAGCATATTCGCACAAGGGCAGTATTATGGGCTTTCTGCAAGCAAATTGGCTATTTGGTATCTGCCTCCTTTTATAGAACCATTATTTCCCCAGCAACTTCCAGCCTTGCTGACTTCCCATTTTTCCATTAAACCCCAACGGAAATCCTAAGGAAAGAAAGTCCTAGTGAGACCACACCTGGAATACTGCATCCAGTTTTGGTCACTACATTAGAAAAAAAAAGAGGTTGAGACTTTGGAAAAAAAAAGTGCAAAGAAGAGTAACAAAGATGATTAAGGGACTGGAGATTAAAACATATGATGAATGATTGCAGGAATTGAATATGGCTAACTCTAGTGAAAAGAAAGTCTAGGGGTGACATGATAGCAGTGTTCTAATATTTGAGGGGCTCCTACAAAGAAGAGGGGTTCAGCCTACTCTCCAAAGCACCTGAAGGCAGTACAAGAAGCAATAGATAGCAACTTATTAAGGAGAGAACCAGCCTACAAATAAGGAAAAATTTCCTGACAGCGAGAACAATTAATCAATGGAGCAACTTGCCTCCAGAAGGTGTGGATGATCCAGCACTGGAAGGTTTTAAGAAAAGATGGGACAGATATTTTGAATGAGAAGGGGGAACTAAAAAATAAACAAGAATTGAGCGATCAAGGGATTGATATGACATGGTATTCACAAGTGCAGATACGTTCTAGCTACATGAAAGATGCAAAACTATATGGTTTTTATAAAGAACTAACAGAACTAGACAAGGCATTAACAGGAGCAGAAGAAAAATTGTTTAAAAAAAACCCATACAGCTACCTATTATACATTAAATTAGAAGATGAACAAGTAAAGGAAACAATGATAGTATGGGCAAAAAAACTTTGGTTATAATTAGGTAAATGGCAAAAATTATGGGACAGGAACTATAAATTAACAATGTCAACTGCATACAAAGAAAATTTGTATAAGATGTTTTATAGATGGCATTTCACGCCAGCGAGGTTGGCAAAGATGTTTAAAGATAAGTTGGCTAAATGCTGGAAGTGCCACCAGATACCTGGGTCATATTATCATATGTGGTGGACATGCTCAAAAGCAAAAAAATATTGGACAAAAATACATACGTGGCTGGAAAAAATGATAAAGCAGCATATCGATTTAAGGCCAAAAATATTCTTGTTGGGGATTTTACCCGAAAAATATAGTAAGGGGAATGCATATTTAATTATTCATATATTAACTGCAGCTAGAATTGTACTTACACAAAATTGGAACAGTGAAGAGATACCCCACAGATGAGAATGTGATTAGGAAAATATTAGAATGTGCAGAAATGAATAGATTAATACTTGCAATTAAGGAGAAAGAACAAACTGAATAGTATATGGCATGGGACTTATTTTATCAATGGTTAGATAACAAAAATGGAAGTTAGAAACAGGGAAACCAAAGAAAAAGATTAGTGAAATGAAGAAGATATGTTAAGAGAGAGAAGCAAATATTATGATTATCATGTTGAATATTATCATTTTAATATTATAGAGTTAACGCTAATGTAATGAATATTGTTGTAAATTTTGATTATCATTTTACAAATATATTTGTACCTGGACAACACATTGTTTAGCTGAAGATGGAATGATTATACTAAAAAAAATATTTTAAAAAATATTTAAAGAAATCCTTTCAGCATGCATAGTGTATATAATCCCACAGGACCGGCTAATTTTGGGGTCAAACAGTGCATATCTCTACATTGGCCCTCCAATCAACCGCACCAGCGAGGATCTGAGCAGATATGATTATGATTTCATTCAATCAGAGCTGGCAGCTGCCAAAGGCTTCAGTGTAGACAAACTTGGTAAGCATCTTACTGTAATCATTCTCCTGTCGAGGTTTACAATTTTAAACTTGTAACAAGGTGCTGTTTTTGCATTGTAAACTTTTTTGAAAATTTGTTTAGTGAGTGTGGATTGAAGGGATTCCATGTTTGAATAACAATCGGAGAGACTAACAGACCCATCCCTCTATTCCAAGCAGCACTTTGCAAAGTATGGACCTGGGACATGAACTTGAAGTTGATGGGCACCATCCAAAATCTTAAAGTAATTCTGTGCTTAGGTCATTGTCTCATCAACAAAGGGATGTTTCCACAATATGATAGTCAATGTAAGCTAGCAAAAGTTGTAATCCTACATATGTTCCAATAAGTTATTAATTTCTCCCAAAATGAATAAATGCAGGCAACTTTATTTGTTTAATCTTGATCCTGGGCTGCTTTCCTGAAAGGCGCTGCAAACAGGAAGAATGGCAAGCCAGACCCCAGTGTCCTTGCTGCATTCCACGATTATATTAAGTTGATGCCATTGGTTGCTGAAGCAAATCAGATGAGTATAGAGTTGAAGAAGGTATGGCTTGAATGCATGCTTCTCTCTTTATTATATACTAGATTTTTTGGAGTTAAAGCCCAGCATTTATTGAAGGTATCTCATGATGTAAGGAAAAAAATGGATTATAGCTAGTCTATAAATGTAATAAACATGTTAGTTAATTTAAAATTGACTGACCATAAAAAAAATTATTATTGTGGGAACAGTTCTGAGAAACTAAGTCACCACAAGATGAAATCTTGTGTATGGATTAGTCTCATGTCTCATGTGCAACTCATGTGGCGTAATCTATTCTTGGCAGAGTTGTATGTGCTTAGGAAGAACATGAAAACATGAGTAACTTGAGGGTACCTCTTAATTTAGTTATGTAATCTATTTTTGTATTGTCATTCAATAAATAAGAACAATAATTTTTCTTTCACAAAATAGGATATTGTTGTGGCTATTTATGCTCTCAAGTAATGTTGCAGAATAATTAAAGGAACCTAAAATTGGAAACCTCTTGAAAAGGAAGGAAAAGCATTTAGAAATATGTAGACACATAAATATACAAGAATCTCCATGAGTTTGCTTTTGATAGCTTTCCACATTTATGCCAAAGTGCTATTCAACAAAAATATAGTATTGAGCTTTTCTTTAACAGGACCTAAAGTTAGAACTGAAAGTGAAAAATCTAGCATCCTCGGACTCCAGAGGTTATGACCTGCAAAAAGAGATCATAATAAAAGTAGTACACAAAGTTACTAACCAGGTACGAACCTACTTCTGCATTAGTAGAAGATTGCATTATTGCAAGAGTGCATTGAATTGCAGTCTGAGTTTCTTGTGAATGTTCTTTTCCCATCTAAAGGCATTTATGGTGCTGTGATTGGTCTCATTTTGAGTGAGGTTGACACTAGTGCTGAAGCTCAAATTAGCTGTTCAAATGTAAAGACATATTTTATGATATTTGATTTTGTTGATATTCACGGACAAAGACTTATGCTGCTTTTGTCTTCTTTCTTTTCCATGTTATTTATTTATTTATTAAAGCATAGGTGTCGAGATATATCCATAGGAAAAATATTTCAAATATACATGTATAATTATCCAGTTAGCCATTAAAAAAAGAAGAGATATTAAACTTCAGACACATTTCAACTCCTACCTCTCCTAGTTCAAATAAAACTGAGCTCCGATGGTCATCCTTCTTCTGAAAATAAAATGCCAAATACCTCTAGGGACTGTTCATTTGGAAGGCAGATTATTTATTTCTTAATCCTTTCTTATTTTTATTACCAGAAGCAAAAAGTTAATCATGTGCTATGTGTTCAGCCTCTCTTCTCCCAGTTAGGCTGGAGGTAAAGATATATGTTTATAATAATTTGCAGAACTTTTGATCCAAGTAGAGATTTCTGTCTATGCTGCCTCTATCTTTTTGAACAATACATATGGTTTTCAGAGTATAAAAAATTAAGACACAATAGGATTTGTTTTTGTAGGTATGGATTTGGTCAAAACCCAAGTTCATCAACAGAAAATTTTTAATGGAAGAGCTTTACCAGCAGTTTTTAAATGGGGAAGATGTACAAGTTGACAAAGAGAGTGATCCATTTTGGGATCCTGTGGAGGCAATTCATCTAGGATCTGCTCATATCTGGCTCCAATCTCTTGCTTATTGCATGAAACTTGAGGAACAAATAGAACTTCTGAATTCTGAAGGAATGGAGGAAGCAATCCTATTGATCAACATTATCCCATGTATGCAAAATGGGAGGTAAGCATTTATGTATCATGACTGTAGAATAAAAATTGCCTCAGGAAAGGCCCATAGAATATGATAAGTATGAGATAATGCATTTTCCTGAATAGTGAGGATAACTCAGAATTCAAAGTTAACATGTCCTAATTTGGATAGAATGACAAATGATTATTTGATAAATGATGCATTCCTTTTGATGGTCTTCCATGCATCCATCTTGAAGTGGGTGGAACAGGTTCATAGCGGTCTTCACATCCCGACAGGATGAATGTCACTACTCTCTTACACGCTTACCACCACTCTTACCCTTTTTTCTCTTCTTCCACTCCACAGACCTTTGACAGATGATGATATGATTATTGACCCTTTGGATTTGCTGGGCAAAAGAATTGATTTCCAGATTCACATTTTTCAGTGCCTTGGAGTTAAATGGATTAAAGAAATTGCCCAAAGGGGAATTCAAATTGGGTATTACTTTTTATATATATATGTCATTTAAAAATGAACATATTTTCAGTTTCACATTTTTATTGTCTTGTTGAAGGTATGTGCCTTTACTATTTAATGCTCATTTTGATTTTTTTTTCTTTTAAAAGAAGATTGCTTTGATTCTTTTTAGCTTTGTTTCTGGGCTTCTTTCAGAGGGAAAAGGTGCAAAAATAAATAGTAATAAAATAACTGACCTTTCATTGAACTATTGCTTCTTTTGCATATTTAGATATAAAGTTTATGATCTCCCACATGTATTATACACAAAACCTGCTTGGAAAAATGCAAATCCTAAAATAGAAGAATTGGTTCAGTTTTCATCCATGACGGTTTCTCAAGTTTTTTTGAACTATTTACAGAGAAATGCTTTAATTGTTGACTTGTGGGGACTTCAAGGTATTATTTTAATTTCAGCTATATTAAATTATATATGCATCTTGATAAGCTTCACATCTATATACACAAACACACTGTATAAACCTATTTTTATTGTTTTTTGAAATGCTTAACATTAAAAAATCCTTTACTCTTGGTCTTCCTAGCCTGCCTTGGCAACCTTAGCTTGCAGAAAGGCTTCAAAACATCACACCAAGGGATATCATACATGCTGGACTTACTTCCTGCTCAATATTAACCCTTTCCTTAAATTTCCCATTTATTATCTCAGAACCTGCTGTCCGATATGCTAGCTAGCATGGTAGCATAACTCCCTCAGCACCGTCTTATGCCTCAAGATATTTATGCATGTAGTAGGCTGTATAGGTAGTCCTCAACTTACAACCGTTCATTTAGTGACCATTCAAAGTTACAAGGGCGCTGAAAGAAGTGAGTTATGACCATTTTTCACACTTACGACCGTTGCAGCATCCCCATGGTCACATGGCCAAAATTCAGATGCTTGACAAGTAGTTCATATTTATGACGGTTGCAGTGTCCCGTGGTCATGTAATCACTTTCTGCGACCTTCTGACAAGCAAAGTCAATGGGGAATCCAGATTCACTTAAAAACCATGTTACTAACTTAACAAATGCAAAGATTCACTTAACAACTGTGGCAAGAAAAGTCATAAGATGGGGCAAGCTCACTTAACAAATGTTTCACTTAGCAGCATAAATTTTAGGCTCAATTGTGGTTGCAACTTGAGAGCTACCTGTATTGCGATTATCCTTGTCATCTTCTCATCTTTCCTACTACTTTCTCCTATTGGTATATTATGATTTTTTAATTGTTTGTTAATCTTATGATTTATTATTGTATCTTATGATTTATGATTTACGACTTATCACTTTGTTGTTTGTATGTGTAGTGAGAACTTATGTTTGTTCCAGATAATTTTATAACATTTATTTTAAATTCCGTTCACTTTTCTGATTTCTTAAGCATTGTTCACCTAGTTCCAAAACTATTTTTAAATTTTCATTCCACTCTGAGTTTTCTTTGTTTCTTTTTTTTCTTAGTGACTCTTGCTTCTGTGACTCTTGCTTCTGTGGGCTACATTATTTGCAACCTTCTTTTTTCTCTCCATACACATTCTATGATAGCTTTCTCTCATCCTCTGTTTTCTTCTGCAATCATGCTCCTATTTGCAATTGTTTTGTCACTCACAGCTTCTTTCTAATCATTCCAGCAAACTTTCATATTTCTCATTAGCAAAACTTCACAAACTTAACTGTCACTCTATACCATAATTATTTCTCTTTCTTATTTTCTTGCAGTGATTTTATACTATTTAATCCAGATGGGGTTTTTTTTCACTGTTCCCAGGACTTTCCACATATTCCACTCATTCTGTTAGGAATGACTTTCAACAATAATCACTTATGACTACTGGTAGATTTCCAATCCCAATCGTAAGGCAAGGACTACCCGTATTAGAGTTACGGGTTTCAAAACATGTTGTTGATAAATTTAATATTCAATAATTAACTAAATTGGACAGCATATGACTCATAAATCAGAATGAAATATTAACAAAGATTTCTGTCTAATTCTATCTAAAGCAGGAGACCCTATGCACCTACAACTTCTGAAGACAACCTGTTCCACTGGTTAATTGTCCTCACTGTTAGGAAGTTTCTTAATCCTCCTTGCCTCCCCCCTCTCTAGGACACTGCCATATTCTGATCTATTACATCACTCTCCATTTTGGAAACACACAGCGTGTCCATTGTTCTCATTCATTCAAGCTGTTCAGAATTATCTCATATTCTAAACTGCATTCTTCCCAATGCCATGATTGTCACCAGGTGGGCTCATACAGTAGACGCTGGCTTCCATCACTTATCATAACTTTGGCCCGCCAAGGCTTTCACATAATACTGTTTAGTAAGACAGTTTACATATTTTAGCTCTGTGTGTCCCCTATGCAGAATTCTCTGCTAACAGTAGGAAGACTACTGGTCAGTTGCATACTCTTTGGCTGCTATGACACAAATGCTATCAAGTCCAACTCTACTCATGGAAAGCTCAAAAACTATTCTTTGCTAGGCAAGTGATTTCTGATTAAGAGTCCACCATGCAATCCAACAGATTATTCGTATTCCTTTATTCCTTACCTTATTCCCCTCAACTAAGAGGTACTTGCAGTGTATGGATATAGAGTTTATTTAGGGATGCAAAAGCTGTAGCCTGCCAAATGTTGGTGCACTAAACTTCCATCTTGCCTCACCTTTAGCCAGGCTTAATGTATCCGGAATATCAAGAGTCTATCAAAGATTCCCCACCCTACCTTGGCTCACTGATATAAAGAGCCAGTCTTTGTAAACCTGCAAAAAAGTAATAAAAATGTATGTATGCATGTTTATATATACAGATATATGTATTATGCCTGCATATATGAATTTATTGGCCAAATAGATCTAAGAAATGTCAAACTAAGCAGAAACAATACAATAATTGAAAGGAAGAAAATAATAATATAATATTCTTACCTCTGTGGCTGTAGCTTCTAAGCATTTCAGATCACTTTGCATTATAAGCAACTGGAATAATATATACTATACCGGATCAAGTTCAATTTCAGTGTAGAAAGCTGTACTGTTGCCCTTTGGACCAAATGCACAATTCCTTTTATTGTTGGTTAGTTCATCTTGCTTGTTCGTTATTAGATTACCACAACCACAAAATTCTGACTGTTCTGTTGGAAATAGTTTCTTTATTTATTAAATTTTAATGCCGCCCATCTCCCTGATGCAGTGACTCTGGATGATATCACTTGGATGTCATTCGTTCAGCATGCTTAAGTCTTCTTGGGTGATACTGGTTCCTCTATCAAGCTTCCTGTTTCCCTAGGATACTGTGCATAAGCAGTATCATAATGGTAGTTGTTGGCTAGGAGTGGGATGCCTGCAGACACCTGAATTAGCAGAATATGCCATCAGGTGAAAGGTGAAAAAGGACCACTCGGGGTAGTTGAGGCCAATCTATTTAGAAGCATGATGTAAAGAATCTTTAAAATAAAACTCTGAAGCCTAAGGACATATCAGTCTAACACTACAAGGTTACTCAGGATCACTGATAGAAAAATAAATGATATTAACACAAAATGATCCTGTTGTCAGCTAGTAAATAATGCATGTTTCTTAACTAACAGTATTTTTCTGGTCCCACAGAAGGATGTGCAGAACTGTGTTCTACTGAGGAAGGCATGGCTGTCATTAGTGAAGGCTCATATATTATCGATAATCCAAAAGCAGAGATTTTAACACAAGGTGATCTGGTGAGTGTGTGACCAGCAGTTAAAAGTAGTTTATTTTTCATTTCCATAAGGCTCAAATAATGAATGCTTTTATGTACTTGGCCAGCTTTTGAATACAAAAGGAGTTTGAAACCGAGGCAGGAGAGAATCCAGGGAAAGGGGGAGGAGGATATGAGAGGGTTGTGGAGAAAAGGCCAGAATTGAAAAAGGTCAAGCGAATAGAGAAAGAAGTATAAGGTTATACTGGAGTGGGACAGTGGTACTGGCAAGAAAACATGTTATATGTATGATAAGGCTGGAAATGTTGCCTGGAATTGGATCACCCAGAGAGAAAGACCCTATTTCCAGCCCCTGTTCAGAATCTTCAAAGGTTGGAAGGAATAGTTGTGGCAAGAGTTAATGGGAGAATGGTCGATTTATTGAAGAACATAGATTGATGCCATTGCACTATCACTTCATTTGGGATATCCTCAGGACAGACATTCAATCTTGCACAAATGTTTATGGGGAAAAACAATATTGTAGGAATAGTATCACAGCTCCCTTGCAACATAATAGGAACAGATTTCCCAATGTGCCATAAGCTGGCAAAACTGATCTGTCCCAGAGTTTAGGAAGAGCAACCAATATAGAACTGTTGCCAGGATTACTATAGAATAGGTGATAAAGGGATCTGGACTAAAAGGAAGGAAAAAAATCCCATTGAGATGCTAGAAGAAAGGGCTGAATTAAATAAATACATCATGAGTTCTGCCCTAAACCCCAAAGAAACCAGCAGAAAGGAAAAAGTAGGGAACCAGAAAAAGGCTACATCCTCTGTTAGGAAAATAGAAATATGAGAATGATTGAAAAGGAGAAACAGGTTAAGAACACTTCCCAGTTCTAGCTTGAGGCCTGAACTTTCCAGATGGTTTCTGGAAATTTTCATGTACTTACTAGGGCTGTATCTTGCTATTAATTAATTAATTAACTTTATTGCTGCTTATCTTCCCACAGAATAATTCTGACTGGCTTACAGCCATGCTAACTCGGCATACTTTAAATAGATGTGTCTTTATACATACAGTTCTCAACTGTGGAATTGTTTTTCAGAAGTGAACAGCTATCACTTTTGAAGGATATCCATCCTAGGACTGTATGATGGGATTTTAGTCTTTAGCCCATGCAATATTCCTATCTGGATCAGCTTCCCCTCTGAACTGCTGTTTTGAGAGCGATTCCCATTATTATAAATGATTTATTTAGTGATACCGTATCTCATTAGACCAGCCTTTTCAGATATTACCATACAGCAGCAATAGGCTGGAAGTTCTGAAGAGCCAAGATGGGGAAGAGCCTTCTGGAGAAGGTCAACCTATGTGGTTGTTATGAATTGGCATTGACTTAATGGCCTAATTCTTTGTCTCTGTGATGTGTATATCTGCAAACATCAGTGCAATTGTTTCTTGCCAATGGGAGAGTTTTGTTTTGTTCTTGAGGAAGCTATTCACAAATGTCTGAAGGCTTCTCCAGCAACGTACTCATTAGTAACCAAACTTCAAAGGAAGATCTTATGTGCTTTATGATTTATAAATTATCAGCACATTTTATTTTTCCCCAGTGCCCCTGTCCTCCCAGTTTGGCACATTGCTTAAAGTATTTATTCTGTGAGTTCAGTTCAAACATTCTGCATTGAGCTCTGAACTTTGCTTTTAAATTGCCAATAACCATTTTAATTCAATGAAAAAGCTTGCATTATTAATAGAAATTTCCACCTGAATAATTGCATATACACATCCTAAATCATAAACAATATATTTTATTTAGGATACCAAAAGCCATATCGCTGAACTTTACCAAAAGCTGTTAAAACTAGAAGAAGAGACTGAATTACTTAGAGATATTAATAGAGCTCTGACAGAGGAAAACATACATCTGAATGCAAAACTGAAAGACTATGAGGCAGAAACCCATTTCAGTAAGTATCTGAAAATAAAAATGAAATTCTTTACTTTTCTTTATGTTTGCTTTGACATTTATAATCCAGCTGTTACCACAGGCTGATAGCCCTCCAGATTTGATGAAATACAGTGTTAAACATTCCTTAAACTCATCTGGAATTGCTGAGAACGGGAACTTTTAAAATATTTTTTTTATTACCTGGAGACCGGGATGGAATGTTCCAACTGGTTTCAAGTGAAATATTCATTTTTGACTTTATTTATTTATTTTTACATTTATATACCGCCCCATTCCAAAGACTCGGGGCGGTTTACAACTTATAAGCAATACT
>JANHFL010002720.1:16865-29139 GCA_032468155.1 Oxyrhabdium leporinum | reverse complement strand
GATTTGAACCGCTAGATTGAATCAGCAGAAGTGGCCTGCAGTTCAACACTCTAACCACTGCGCCACCTAGGCTCGTAGTGGGATGGTATTCTGAAGATCATTTATTTATTTATAACATCTGTTTTCCAACCTTCATTCAAGAGCAAAAGCAGTGTTCATAAATACTCTTCCTTGTATTTTCCCCCACCACAACCCTGTGATGAAGATTGGATTTACTAGCTTCAAGCCACTGAATGAGATTCTGTGGCCAAGAGTGGATTTGAATCTAGGTTTTACCAGTGCCAGTCAAACAACTGAAGTACCACATCACAAATTTTCTAAGCTATGATGCATGATTGCAAACTTCACAACAAAATTAGGATACAGACAAGAGCTTTAAAGGTAGTCCTCGACTTATGACCACAATCAATCCCAAAATTTCTGTTACTAAGTGAAAAATTTGCTAAGTGAGTTTTGCTCCATTTTACGACCTTTCTTGCCACAGTTGTTAAGTGAATCACTTCAGTTGTTAAGTTAGTAATATGGTTGTTACGTGAATCTGGATTTTACAGACTTTGCTTGTCAGAAGATCGTAGGAGGTGATCACATGACCCTGAGACACTGCAACTGTCATATGAGTCAATTGACAAGTGTCTGAATTTTGATCACATGGCCATGGGGATGCTGCAATGGTCATAAGTGTGAAAAATGGTCACAAGTCACTTTTTTCAGTGCTGCTGTAACTTTGAAGAGTCACTAAATCAGGGGTTCCCACCCAACCTTTTCTAAACCCCGCACCCCTAGAACACTTCTGATATATTCTCGCACCCCTTACAAAAATAATATGCATGTAATTTGCATATAATTATGCATCTACACTATAATTTTGAAATTTCTAAACCCAAGTTTTTGCACCCCGCACCACTAGGGGGTGCAAGCACCCCAGATTGGGAACCCCTGCACTAAATAAACGGTTTTAAGTCAAGGACTACCTGTATTTTGTTAACAAATGTATCCCAAATTTTCTGATATTAGGAATGATTGCAAATAGAGCCCCAAACAACCAACACTCTTTGCTGTAACGTTTTATGTGGGTCCCCCTCTGTAGAATGCATTCCTATTCTGAACCCATTGATACTGATTTTTAAATCTTCTTATAGGTAAGATCTTAAAATCTCCTTCAAAACTCCATGCTAATAAGATAATTTCAGCAACATCAAAAGATAGCCGCACAGCGTGCAGTTCTCGGGTCAGCTGTGATACTGAATTTGCTAAAGCTCTCAAATCCTTCTACCAGAAAATGAACGTGATCAGAGGACAGTTCTTAAAACTACAGCACTTCAGAGCCCCGGTATACATTATAATTCTTTTGGGAAGACATGGATTACCTTCTCCTTAGTTCTAAACTGTTGTGTTCTGGATATAATTTCCACAAGGTCTGAGAAGTTTATTTTTCTTCAGGTTTTCATACCTATTACTTTCTCAACTGCCAATAGCCCCGAGATCACCACCAAACTGGGCCAATTTTAGATTAGGGTCAAAATGGGTACCTTGACTTGCTGCCAGGGAGGCCTCAACATTGAATGCTAAGCTTAGGCTTAACCTCTCTTGCTGTAAATATATCCAGTTGCTATTCAAATTTAGGATACTAGAAATATTTTCTGTTCTAAATCAAAATTGTTGGAGAATAATGTGATAAATACCAATGAATGTATCCAGTAATTATTTGAAGTACCTTGTGGAAATAGCTTTATTCTATAGGCTGCCTGTTTGTTGTTTTCATATCAAAGTTTCCATTTTCTTGACAGGCATTATGAACCACACTGTAACATTTTTATACTATACAATATTGCAGGAAAGAATGCTGTTTATTTTATTTTTAGGATGAAGATAACATCCAACTACTTCGACTTTTTACTGAGAGACAATCACATTTATTGAAGGATTTTGGAGAACAACTTGACTCAAGCATAAGTAAACTGAAAAATGATGTTGCCTTAATAGTTAAGAAAAAACGAGAGGCTAGGTTACAGCAAGGAATTAAGTGAATGTGGTTTACCAAGTAAAATTTTAGTGAGTTGGAAATTAAGTCAGTACTTACATACATCATTATATGTCAACTGCCTTCTAGTTTCTTTACAATTTCAACATTAGCTTTTTGAAATTTTTCTTCCTTTAGACTTTGTTCGCAAAAGAAGGAAGTATACCAGAATTTAGTATTTATTATAATAGGGATAGTACTGTCATCTTCAACTCTTCCCAACAACAGAGTAATACGTTTTGTTACTGTTGCCAATTATAAACTTTCCTCTCTAAACGTGAGACTTATGGAGTTCTTGATGCTCTCTGAGCTTGGTTGTCTGCTTGCAGACATTTCATTACCCAACCAGGTAGCATCATCAGTGCATGTGAGTGTGGGGTTTGCTCAGTTTATATTCAATATTGGTGGGAATGTGGTTTTCTCCTCAATAGTTCCTAAAGTGAGTAAAGTTTTTTGCTCGTTTCAGCTTTCTCTTTTATTAGAATGAAACTTTCTTAGTTCTCTTTCTCAGTACCACAAGTCATAATAAAAGTTTAGATTTCTATATATCCATATAGTTTATGTTGTTGATGATCTTCTTGCGTCCTAAATTGTGAATAAACATAAGCAGTTCCAGAACATCCCATTTCTGTTTGGGATGTTAAAAAAAAGGCCTTTAGCATTAAATATAAGGATTCATAATCTTGCTTTTAATTTGAGCTAATAAAAAAATTAGAGCTGGTATTCCATTTTCCATCATACTATCTAAAATAGCAGGATGAAATATACCACATTCTTAACTTATTGGATCATGCTAATTCTTATACTATAGCTGACTTATGCTTTAAACATTTATGAAACTGAAAACAGATTTTCAATCCTTTTATTGCATTGAAAAATAACAAAGAAAATAACAGCAACTAAGTATGAGATTAAGTTCTTAAAAACGTCAGATACTCAGGTATGCTTCAGCTGGAATGGATACTTAAGATATGAAGTTAACTTAACAGGTTAAGTGCTTTCATAATGCTATAGCAAACAATCAAATATAGAAAAATACCAAATGAGTGGATTCAGTAAGACCTAAGCTAAGGACAATTACATTATTCCATTAGTCAACAACAAGATGGAATTGGAATTTATTCCCACCTTCAATATTTGATCAGTTAACACAATTTCCAGAGTTTAATCTGCAATAACTTTCAAAAATCAAATAGGAAAAAAATATAGTTACTGATTAAAAATGAAATGGATCAGTTAAATTCAATGTTTCCTAGAAATTGGATTTGTTTCTAAAAAGCAAGAGGGCTCTATAAATTATTCCATTAGATTAACTGCTGCTAATTAATTAATGGCAGTTGATACCAATTTCCAATACTGTCCATCTTCCTAACTCTCACGTATACCATTCAAGCAATAGTATCATTACACTATATATATTAAGTTTATCAACTTTATTATTTATTATTTCATATGTGCATATGCACACACACACACAACGGGTTGCTGGTCATGTTGTATCTGTGGGTTTTCTTTTCAGGCTTCAGGCTTGCTTATGACAGTGAATTCAATTCCATGCTTGTTCAGTCTCTCCACAAGTTTTGTATTATAGAACACAGCCCCAGGAGAATAGACACCACCTCTGTAGAACAAGTCACATTTGTGGTTAGCAACACACAAATACAAGGAAGCCGGCATTTTTACAACAAACAATATTACTGCAAACTCCAATATTAATGCAATTTGTGGGTTACAGTTGGGGTTTTCTTCTGACATAATCCCAAAATCATTTATCTTAATGCGAACAGTTTGTAATTTAAAAAAAGAAAGGAAAAAACATACCAGTGATTTTATAAATTGGATGCATGAAATAACTATGGGGTAACTAATGCAATAGACAACGCAACCCTAAACATGATTACACAATAGTAAATTTACTGAATTCAATAAAAGATGCAGCTCAAATCATAAACATGATAAGCAGATTTGAAGAAACTGGTAACATTCTTTTCCAGCTAGGTATTAGTAACTATTCAAAGAGTAATATGATTATTCTCTTATTCACAAACCCAGTTTGGATGGCATACACAACATAGTTTAAAGAGTTTTGATTCAGATTATTTTACCACTTGTTACAAGAACTGACATTAGCAAGATCCTGTAAAAACGTAGTGAGTTTCCCTTGCCCAAATATCACACAGTTGAGCATTAGGGTAAGATTAGTCAAACTCCTTATATAGGTAGTCCTAAAATTACAACCATTCATTTAGAGACTGAAATTACCATATACTGAAAAAAAGTGACGTATGATCAGTTCTCACACTTGCGACCCTCCCAGTCATGTGATCAAAATTTGGTTGCTTGGTAAATGCCAAGAATTTACAATGGTTGCAATATCCCATGGGACCTGGAATTGTCATTTACAACCTTACTAGGGAGTTTCTAACAAGCTAAATCAATGGGAGAAACCAGATTTGCTTACCGAATACATGATTCATTTAACTGAAGTGATTTGCTTAACAATCATGGCCAAAAAAAGTCATAAAATGAGATGTGACTCACTTAACAATTGCCTTGCTTAGCAACAAAAAAATTTGGACTCAATGTGGTTGTAAGACTGCCTATAGTGTATTGCTTCTAATGTTTATTCCTCACTGCCAGCTTTTTATAAATAGCTCAAAATATGTGGATAATGAGGGTTTATAAAATAGGAGAAAGAGTTACTATAGCAGGGAACTGTATGTTTTGCCAGTAGCATTTTGGCATTTAGTTTCTTATCCTTAAATACAGGTAGTCAACTTGCAACAGTTCATTTAGTGACTGTTCAAAGTTACAGCAGCACTGAAAAAAGTGACTTATGACCATTTTTCACAGTTATGACCTTTGCAGCACCCCCATGATCATGTAATCAAAATTCAGATACTTGGCACTGGTTCATTCTTATGACTGTTGCTGTGTCCCAAGGTCACCTTTTGCAATCTTTTGACAAGCAAAATCAATGGGGAAGCCAGATTCATTTAACAACCATGTTACTAACTTATTAACTGCAGTGATTCACTTAACAACTGTGGCAAATAAAGATCCTAAAATGGAGCAATATTCACTTAACAAATGATATTTTGGGCTCAACTGTGGTCATAAGTCGAGGACTATCTGTATATTTCATTCAACCTCTTTGAAAAAAACTGACACAAGCAATTGTGAAATTTCTCTGGTGCTTATTTTCATCTAGTAACCATAGGATGCAAAATAAGATAGATGTTTCATGATTAGAAGATAAACACTCACTTTTTGGGAAGAGAATTCTTGTCCTTAAGAAGTGCCACAGCAGCCTGTACCATTGCTATAGGTGTAGCAACATAACCAGCCTCTGTAAAGAAAAAGATATATCATTACACTCATCACTTCATAAGATGGAAAATGAAATCACTGTAATTAAGTAGAAATTTAATAGATACAGTAGCTGCTTTATTTGAATGCCAATAAAAGGACAGAAAGAGCTTACAAGAATTTGGAGAGAGAAGGACACAGTGCTTTACAGCCCTTTACAGTGGTTAACAGAGTCAGCATGTTGCCCTCAACAATGTGGGTCCTCATTTTACCGACCTCAGAAGAATGGAAGGCTGAGTCAACTTTTAGCTGGTGAGACTCAAACTACCAAACTGCTGGCAGCCGGCAGCCGTAGCCTGTAATACTTCATTCTAACCATTGTGCCACCACAGCTCAATTAACCATTGGACACAATAACAAAAGGAAAAAGCAATTAACACATTTGTGTATACTGCGTATGAAAATAGAAATACTGGTAGTTTTGGTGACAATCGTTCTCTAAATAAACATTCAAGAGGAATTTTGTTGATGTACCTCTAAATACAATCAATATCCTAAATTACCTGTTAAATAACATGTAATTGTTTATAACCAAATGGAGAATTAAAAATAAATCCAACTCCTTACACCTATACATATTAGGGGGAAAACAATATAAGAACTGTACATTCATCATTTTGGGGTAGTGGCATTAACATTTTAATGAATATTTCTCTCCAGCTAAATTTAGGATAAATTATTGCCACTATTGAAACAATAAACCTAAATTCACCATAAGCACATATAAATCAGTTTTCTTTTCTCTGACTTCCATCATTCCTTTTGTCCTGTGCTTGTTACATCATGATTATACTACTGACCAATAAGTAGTCACTGAAAGAATATTTAGCAGTAAGGAAAAATCAAAGTTCTCATCAAACTTGATAGAACATTTATTAAAAAACTTTTTTACTTTGTACTTTTTTACAAACAAATTACGTATCCTCTGCATGTAGGCTACCAGTCCTCATATTAATTTAATCCTTCTCTCTGCATTACAGAATAATATTTCCGCATGCATCCTTATTAAGTGTACATTGCAATCACGAGATTATTCAAGGCTTGACAGCAGAGGTACACCTTCATGACAAAAAGGCACTTCTATTCAGACAAACTGGTCCTCACAACTTTTTGAATTGTCCTCTACCCTTTGGAAGCAGTTTTACATGAAGGAAGACAATTTGACTTCACAAATAGAATACTGGTTTTGTATAATTAAATCCTGGAAAATAGTTCTAACATGTCTTGCATTATAAATTATAATGACTACCAAAAAACCCCACAAACTTTTAATTATCTTGATTCAGTATAGTATTTCAACTGCTCAGGAATAGATACATTTTTATAAATTCTAGGGTTAGGAAAGAAAGTATAGGCTTAATTTCCATCATTCTTTACTTCATTTTTTAATGTGTGGTATTGTGCAAATTGGCAAACTGCGGTTAACATTAAATAGGAAGAAAGCAAGGATGCGAATGGCTTCGCTCACAAATTTTTAAACAACAGTTTTGGTGAACTGTCTGAATTGAACCACATACTTCACTTGTTATTTCTCTGAAATGTTGTTCACATAAAGAGATTGTTTTAATATCTCTGGAGTTATTTTGGAATAGTGAAGAGGAACATACAGTATTATTTTTATTATCTACTGCTGGAAAAAATGCAATGTTGTGTACCTTTTTATGTGATATGATGTACAGCTTTCTTATTCTTATTTAGTTATAACATGTTTTATCTTATAGAACTCCTTCACACAGAGCAATCACAGAATCCTGCTATGTTCATCCATAATGAAAGTATTAGGCTATTGTATCACAAACTCCACCCCTTTTGGGTGCACATCTACAATCACAATGCATGTAAAAAGGGGCAGGCTGTGCACTGCAATGTTATGACGCTGCTTTTGTCAGTCTGATCTACCTTGCAGACATTACTACCCACATAGCCATGTGGAACTGCTACTTGTATATTTAATTCAAGATGAATTGTATTTTATATTAAATAAAGTATTGTTGTATATAATTAATAATACTATTAATTTTGCTCCAACATTACCTGGTCCCTTCACTTGAGTGCAGATTTTAACGTCAGGTTTGCCCTCCTGTGGATTTTGTCCTGTGCTATATCCCTCTCCAAGAAAGGTCATTTCAAAAGATGATCCTTCCATCTGTCATTCAAAAGATAAGAAATAAACAGTATTATATCACCAAACAGCACCTCATAATACATCAAGCATACATACATACAATTATCCTGCATCCTAATTTATATCCATTTTGGAAATGAAATCAAATTATTTTACAATGATTTTTATCTCTAACCTGATTTAAAGAACAGTGTATATGTAACCTTAAGGTAAGAGAAAAACTTAGTTATGGATTAGTATTTCTAACACAGCAAACTAGATTCAAAGATATGTATGCTATGCTAAGAAAAAATAGTACTGTGATTTCATTGTTACTGATCAGCCAAAGAATTTTTGCAGACTGAAATCCTGAGACACTATGTATATAAATAATACAACATATAGACGAGGTTTATGTTTACAGGATTATGTATTGCCTTTTTTATTCAACATTCAAATGTGCTTTCTGATGCCATATAGCAAACCTGAACATATCCAATGCAAATCTGAATAAAACAATCAATGGTGAAACTAGTTAAGTTTGCCTATTGGACTTCAACACTATTAATGTATCATAGCATTCCCAAATGGAACATTTGCCATTGTTCCCTCAATTTGTTTATAGAACCTTGAGATATTTAGTCTGCATTTTTAGAAGTAAAATGCTTAATCCATGTATAGGATTCAAACATTTTTCTAATATAGGCTATAGAGCACAACATGTGTTTGATCCAGTATGTATAACAGTCTCATGTTAAATCAGAATAAAAATAGAATAATAAACATCAACCTCTTTTACTGCATAAAGTATAGATGCTGATTCAGTTAGAAATATGCAGAAAATAATAATTACAAAATAAAGTTTTGTAAGAACAAAAGTAAAAATTACCTGTTTTTCTGTTGGCCCATCTTTTGTAAAATGTCCTCCAGAAAAGAATTCAGGATACTGAAGAAAGCATTTTTATAGTAAGTTTCAGAATAATTGAACAATTGACAAAATTTGTCAAATTTCAAAACTATTTAAAAGAAATCCTACTTTTAGCAGGAGCTTTCTTCCAAAGTTGAATTTCACAAGCATTAAAAATAAGAGACCAGCAAACATTAGCTTTATGACAGAAGTGAGACCACCCACAGTGGTGTAAGCAGCATACTGCACCTGAACAGGAAAGACAAGTGATATCAAGTTTAGTATCCATTTCCATGAAACATTTCAATGAATTTTGAGTAAAAAAAAATGAAGGCCCAGAATTTATTCATAAACAAGCCAAAGTTATTTAAAAAGTTAATCTAGGAAATATACTTCCTATCCTTAACCAGGACATTGTAAAAACAGCTGCAGACAGAAGAAAACACTTCTAATACTGGGTCTACATTGTCACATACACAGTATTAGCAACATATCTGTGGTCAAAGCAATAAGGCACAGTAATGTAATTTTCTAAAGGCAATATAAAGGAAACGTATTCTGAAATCCTTGAAATTAAAGGATGGCCAGTCTACAGACAAAACCTTAGAAGGTAATACCACAACATTTTTATAAGAGAAACAATTATATTCTTCCTCCTATTTGCCATTTAAGAAATAATTTGAAATATAAGTCTGGAGTTGACCAATTATTATTTACTTGAACATGGTCTTACAAATAAGGACTCTTGCCTGAAAGTTTAATTTTGGCTAGAGGAGCAGGTGGAAATTTTGCCTCTTCTGAAGAATAACTTAGATGGTGAATCCCTATATTCAGATTTAAAAAAACTAACAAGATACAGACAAGGGTTTATTATTAAAAAGTAAAAACATCAATGATGGATAGAGGAAAGATGGAAGCTTGTATAGCTTTGTTAAAAAGAAACAAAACTAATGTTAGAACATGTTAAATAAACTTACAGGTTTTTCCTGCAAATGTGAATGCAAATCCCGCTGAGTTCGCTTTACTACAGAGACATCTGATCCCATGAATGGAATGGAATACTGTTTGAATTCATTACTGTAAAATACCATACCTCTAAAAAAGACAAAGAGAAGGTGTAGCACAACAAATGTAACTTTGATCTGCACTTTTAAAACACAAGTATATTTACAATAGTGATAGGCAATGTTTTTTTCAAGGGTAATAGTCCAATGATATTAATAGGCTTGAGATTAACATCTTTATCTTGTTTTTGTATTTTGGGTAAGTATAATTGCAAAATAGATTTGCAATTTTGGGAAATAGTGGAATATCACTATCTGGGCTGCAAAATATAGGTACTTCCAGTCTAGAGAATTGTTCACCTACTTTTTAGTGATAAATTCCAATACCACATTTTGTTTCAGGAAAGGCCTTGAATAACAATTACAGATCAAAATTATTTAAAAATGTCATTTTCTTCCCTTTACTAAAAAAAAATAAAAGTGAACATGTTTGCAATTTAAAACATTAGAAGACATATATTTTCTATACCTTCTTTTGAGTTTTGCTCCAAATACTGGAAGTGGTTTGTGTCCAATTTGTTTTCTAATTTTCTTCAAGTTGTCTTGATCTGCCAAGCCATATACAGCTGATTTCCAGGTTCCATCATGAATACAGGCACCCTGTTAAAATGGCATACTATATTGGAATAACATTCTACTTTTAGCACATCTACACTATTAACCCAACCATGAAAACATATAATCTATCAATTATATATACCAAAACTGATTGAGATATTAATGTATAGTATATCAAAAAGCTATGTGCTTATATTCAGCCATTTTTAACTTTCTTTTTGCTCAACGATTTTGCTACAGAAAGAGACTTGAGAAAGGGTCACATAAGCCATAATTTGGGGACATGAGCATTACATTTATTCGGTGAGCAACAAGGTCAGAAATTGAGAGAACTGGTGAAAATAGTATTAAAAGACCCCTCTGGAAAATGCCTAATTTTCCTTCCTTTTTCAAAATTCTTCCTTTATGAGCAGAAAATGCATGAAAACAATTAATTAGACCAGAACAAGCATTAAGAGATATTTTTTGCTATTTTGCTGATTGCTGGTACTGTTTTTGTTTTTATATATAATGTCCTGTGAATGTTTCAAAATTATCAGTATTATATCTTGCTGTGAACTGCTCAGTTTTATTAGATTGAGGCAAAAGGTAAATGAAACAAGTAAGTAAGAATCTGTCAATAGTTAAAATATACTAATAGTCATATTCAGCTTCATGCTATAGTTTTTATAATTTAGCAATTGCCCATAAAAAACATAGTAGGAAAAAAAAGAAATTAACCAACCTCTGGTCCAGATTTTACAGTCAAAAAACTTTCAATTGCAGTTAAGGTACCTTTAAAGAAAGACATTAATAATTGTGATAGTAAGAAACAGTTAATATTCTAAAAAAATGTCAATTTACTGACGGTTTGTTAATGTTTATTATTGTTGAATAATTGACATATAGTATTGGTAAGTTTTTTATACATTTCATACATTCAACAACATGACATCTGTTTTAATTGAGGCACATAAGCTCTTCTGCAAAGAGAAAGAAAGGAAACATGTTCATTTCACTTATTTCCTTTAATATAGAAACCAGAATTTCAATTTCTACTCGACACATTGAAATATACAACTTCAACCGCAAAGTGCTCCAAGATTGAAGTTTGCAAATCAGATTTACTTCAGATTTTTGGCCATGAGTGAAGAAGGGTGTAATAGAACCTGGTTTCACCTGAGCAGCTCACTGAAAAATTCAAGAGAAAGACTATCCCTGTGATCTTCCCACAACACTTGGCTATTGCTGGTCCAGTCAATCAAGGAACACAAGGTCTGCCTTTCTGGTGTTTGCCTATGTATTGGAAAGTCTGGAAATTGGATAGAGACCATGGTATCTTTCTAAACCTTCTGGTGGAATCAAATCTATGAGCTACTGTTCTTTAGCAGAAGATGTGTTTCTCCATTTTGCCATATAAGGGAGCTGATGTTGGGAGACTATTCTTCAATACCTAGGCCACTGACCTCTGTTGTCCCTCAGGGTACTTTCATATTGTCTGTCATGTTGTTCAACACTGATGTAAATCTGAGGAAGATAATCCAACTTTTGAAACTCTGTTGCTTTTAACCATCAATTTTAAGGAAGAATTGGTACCCTTGAACAAAGTAAATTTGATAATGGAATAAATGAAGAAAAACAAATTGAAAATGAAGCAAAAAATAACAGAACTGCTATTGGAAATAGAAACCTGAATTGGGAATTGAGGTTCAACCAATTGTGAATGGGATTCCATTCTCCCCAAAACCAGGTTCATAGTCTAGAAGTTTTCTTTGATTTTCAAACACCACCGGATGTGCGGACACCTGTAGTAAAGAGTGACTTTGCTTTATTATGCCTAGTCTGCCAGTTGATATCCTTCCTGAGCTGGATAGATTTGATGATGTTTATCCATATCTTGATTACATCCTATCTTGAGGAGAACAATACAATTCAATTGTGTTCAATCACTATTGAATCTCTGAATGAAACCAATTAAATCTCTGCATGAAAATTATGGAAAAAATGCAACTGATTCAAAATGTGGTAAATTTGTATAAGATACAGAAACCAAATGAGGGTTTATTTAGGAAATACCTGTTATCTAATTACAAATGAAGTACAATTGAAGGTACTGGCACATAAATAACTCCTAGAGCCATGTATGCAACTGCCTCTCTTTTTATGAAATTTTTCCTATTGATATTTTGACACTGTCTCCACTGTCAGAGGTCGACTTTTTGCATGTAGCTCCCAGGCTGTAGCAAAAACTCCTTCAAGAATTATATTGGCCC
>JANHFL010002720.1:3799-16831 GCA_032468155.1 Oxyrhabdium leporinum | reverse complement strand
CTCCCTCAATATTTACAAAATCTGTAAAGAAATGTCTTGTTTATCAAGAGTTTAATTAGCTTTGTATATTCTGCTTTCATATTTTCTTATCTATGTCAAGTACTTGTCAGAATAGAAAGCAGAGCACAAATGAAATAAGTAAATAAATCACTTTAAGTGCAGTGTTTAGAATGAATGAAACATAATGGTGTACATTGTAAACAGTGTAATTACTGCAGAAGAAATTAGAAATAGAGGCATTCCATTGACTTTGTTGAAAGATTGGAATTGGGGAGGTCTCTCCCTCAATTTCACAGCTAGGTTTCAAGAAGAGATGTGTGGGCAGCAAGACTGCCAGACATTTGGTCAGATCTTCCACCAGACATTTCCATTCTCTGAACTGTTATTATTTATTTTTATCATTATTTAACTTTCAGAGCTGGTGGCTTTTTTCTCCTCCCTTCCCCCTTTTATTTTGTTATATGGTTTTGTTTACATGCAGGGTAGGAACTGTTTTGCTTTTATTTGATCAATGAAAGCTTATCTAAAGGACTGTGTGCTAAAGAAGTGGAGGGGGGTGGGACATGTTTAAATAATTAATGAACAGATTATTTTTAGAATACAGGTTATCATTTTACCATGAACTAATCTAATATCTTTAAGCATACAAATAAAGTAGCTACTGTACTTCCCCTAGAATTTATCAAAAGATCAATCAAACATAAAAATCACCTTTTAAGCTGTTTTTGGTGAATAATACTCCCATATCTGCTGGAATAGAATCAAAACCACAGCTTCCAACAATATATACTCCTTTTTCTTCAGCTTTGCTATTATAATGTAGATACATTCCTTCCAGAAACTGAAATAGAAATGCAATATTATATAAACAAACAAACAATGCATTTCTAACATTCAAGCAAAGATAACCAATTTCTTAACATTATTTTTTAAACTGCTTTCTTGGCTATTGTGCCATCTTGCAGTGTTATAAATGTTTATTAAATGTTATTAACCATCAAAACAATTCAGTATTTTACAGTTAAATTTAAAATTGGTTATGTTTAATATTCATCACAGATTTATAGAATTTTACAATTTCACCTAAGAAAGCTAGTGTGGTGTATTAAATTGTTGGGAAGTGGACTAAGAAAACGGAGATGCAAATCCATTCACCATCTCTCAGTCCAACCTACCTCATAAAACAGTGACAACAATAGGAAGACAAACCTCAGTTGTGTATTTTCTTTGACTCCCAGAGGAAAGGTAGTATGAAAATATAATTATAAATAAAAATACAATTATAATACTTTTACTATACTAAACACAGTTCCTGTCTACCAATGTACATTCACATTGCTAATTTATGGGAATGAGAGATGAGTAAGTAGATTCTTGTGTGAGTAGAGAGAAAACCAAACACCAAAAAAAACCCCTGCAGTTCCCACCACCCATGGATGCTGCATCACATGGTATGCAGAGCACCAGTACAAAGTTTGATATGTGAAGTAAATAATTATCCTGCACTAAGAAAAGGAATACAAGTAAAAAGGGTTGGGATTGTGACCTAATCCAAATATTATTCCTCAAAGTCTGGTTCATTTTCTTAGTTTTACATACCTGCGGTTCTCCACTAATGTCAATACAGTTTGTGCCATTCTCAACACAAGCTTTTACCACAGGCTCTCCAAAAAAACGGTACTGTAAGAATGAAAAAAACAAGACTAATAAATTATATTAATGTGGAATAATTTACCAGACCAAGTTTAAAGTTTTGTTTCCATTTAAAAATAAAAATAAAGGAATAAAGGAATCTTAACAAAGTTATGATGTAGTTATGTTTTAGCTAATACATTAAATTCAGTATGAATAAAAATAATTGGGCTTGTTTTATAATAATTTAGAGATTACAGCTATACATATAAACCTGAATAAAAACTATAAAAAATTAAAAGAAAAAGAAAAAAATGTAACTTATATAAAAATATTTAAGTATAGCAAACAAAAAAAACAACTTCCCCCTTTGTCACAAGTATATATTTTTTAATAACTCATCACATTATCTTAAAAAGCAACAAAGAATCTTCATCCTATTTAATTCCTTATTTGTAAACAAGTCTTAAAACCTCATAATTCAATTCTAATCAGCAAAGATCCATTAAGGGTTATCAGAAATATCAATGTATTTATTATAAATTTAATCCAAAAACCTACTTTATAATCCTTTCTTTTCCTTCTATATCCCAAACTTTATCTATAACAAAATCCCCCAAACCTTAACATGCAATTATAGTCAATCAAAATCCATTAAATATTATCAGAAAAAATACATAACTATATTAAAATAAATCAACAGATTTAAAACATTTCTTCTCATATCTCACATCATATCCGAAAACCTATACCATATTTTTTGGAGTATAAGAAAAAAGCTCAAGTTGAACTGTATAGCACAGTAAAACACAGCAACCAACCAAAAGAAATGTTTTGTGACATTTTATATCATAAAATGTGAGATGGTGCCCATGCAGAAGGGAAAGCTGGGGTGATGGACTACAGTGAAATGGCAGTTTCCCAGGAAGGAGGACACGCATTCCAGAAAAGGGAGGGAGACAAGAGGCAGCCCAACTCAGAGCTGGATAGAAGACAGAAAGAGAGTGCAAGATGGCCACTCCCTAGAATCTCCCAGGGTATATGTGTAGGCTAGTAGTAGGAAGGATTTAGCCTGGTAAGATTCTGCCTGCTATGTGTAAGTAAATAAAGAACTGAACTCTAGATGAATTATTTCACGTCATTCTTAGGCTTAGCCTGACATAAAATGCTTAATGGTATTGTTTATGTCATAAAAGGTTTTATAAAATTTGCCAAATTTCAATTCCACAGAAGTCATGGGTTCTGGATTTGGATACAGTCCTTAAATTAGCCCATTTGAGGTACCTTGTTTCAAAATTGTTGCCTTGCTACTGAATTACAGTATTCATTTTGGCAATCAAGGATGGAGTAATGTACCGATGATAAAATACTATCTAGTCTAGTATTTTTGTGGTTTATTGTGAGAATGAATGAGAATGAATCAGAATGTTTCATTTCTTTTGCTAATTTCCTAGTTTGCAAATATGAAGACCTGGAATTGAGAGACTTTCTCTAGATTCAATACTTAAACACATTTAAGTATTAAACTGATGTTAACAGTTTATTAACTTCCATTTGTTTCTGGTACCAACTGCAGCACAAGTTTTTTTTAAATTTGCTTAACACTATAGAAGAACGATTAATAAAAATTAATATGAATTTCAGTTTCAGTGTTAAGAAATAGGATTTTCTCTTTAATTTGCATTTAACTAGGAAACATTTTGTTTTAACAGATAAAAATCTTCCTAAAGAAAACAAAAATGTGCTAATTACAAAATATAAAAATCAAATAGATTTCTGGCAATATCTTACAACAATGTCATGTTTTAAGTAATTGCTTCGGGACAAACACACTTTTTATTTATTCATGAAAAATAACTAGAAGAAAGCACTTACTGGGCCTACACAGTTTAGAACAATATTCGTTTGTTTAGCCATAGAAGCAAGAGAAGATGGATCGCTGACATCACATAGCATTATGCCAATTTCTGACTTCAGTTCTGCTTTCCCTGAAAATTTAACATTGACATGTTATTCTGAAAACCTCTCTTTAATTATTTTTATTCAATCCACCATTTATTCAATCACCATTTATTAAAGCTATTTTTTACATTTAGCTTTCCAATTGCTTTCAGTAAACAAATTATATTACTTCTATATAAATTCCATCACTATCTCCCAAATATGGATTTTCTACACAAGCAAGTGAACATGTGGGAGGATGGTCACTTGTTACAAAAGCTCACTAGAAAATATATATATATATATATAAAAGAGAGATAATGCACAAGGACAAAAATGCAAAAATGTTTCTTTTCACTGAACAAATCTAGTTCTGGAAAAAAGCTTGATTTCCAAAGATCTTGTAGTGTTGTGAAAAAGGCTGTAAAGCAAACCACCATAAAAGTGTTATTATAAAATTGCAGTATAAAATTGCACAATAATAACTTGTCTGGCTACACCTACGTCAATGCAGATTGATGCATAATTTAATCACACTTTCCCTGGCCCCAAACAGGATGGGAGACATGGAGATAGGCACTCCAGACTGTTGGTCAATGAGCTGCAATACAATGACACTCCCTTTATATTATTTTAAATGACAATTAGGGCAATTAAGGCAGAATAGGAGAATAAACAAATACTGGCTGTGCTAGAGAAGCTGAGTCTACTTGGACTCTGCTTTCCATCCTTCCGAGGTCAGTAAAATGACGACCCAGATTGTTGGGGGCAATGTGCTGACTCAGCCCCCTCCTCTCTGTCAGCACGTTCCGGGTCCTCATTTTACCGACCTTGGAAGGATGGAAGACTGAGTCCAAGCAGACGCCTCGCACACCGCTAAGAAAGGGGCTGTAAAACGCTGTAGAGCTGTATATAAGTCGAAGCGCTATTGCTCCTTGGAAGTTGGCACGTGAGAGACAAGCAAAGTTGGCACCGCGAGAGACAAGCAATTTGATCCGATGACGTTTGATCAGGTCCGAATCAGCAACTCCTTAACGTTCTTAATCAAAGCCTCCAGGCTTTATCTCGGCGATGAAAGGAATCATTTACATTAGGCACAATCTGTTTTTTTCTCCTTCCAGATGTGCCGCGCCCAAATGGCATACCTCGGGCTAACGGAACGTTGGGAAACGCAGTCCAAGGCATCTGAAGAGGGCCGGGCTGGGGGAAACCCTCTCCTCTCCTCTCCCTTCCCTTCCCTTCCCTTCCTCGGGACCACAATATTAAGGTCAACGTCAGCCACGTCGTTACTGATTTTCCGACTGCAGCCAAGGAAACTGCGCGGACGCGTCGTTAAGTTCTTTTTTTTTTTTTACCGCAGAGTTTGGGGACGGAGCCGAGAGGAAGGCCCGCACTCCGCAACGCGACCGGCCCTCCTTTCTCTTACCCAACTTGGTGGCCGCTTTCTCGACCACCTCCTGCAGCTTCTCCCGAGACCTCCCGGCCACGGCCCAGCGCAAGGAGCCGCGCAGCTCATCCTCGGCAGCTACTCGCGCTACCTCCTGGACCACGTACTGTCCCGTGAAGCCCGAGGCCCCGAACACCACCAGCTGGAAAGGCCGCTCGGTAGCCATGGGAACGAGAAGCCAAAAGCGCCCGGCCGACCAGCGAGCGCCGAGGAAGAAGAGCCGGACGAGGCGCGGAGCTACAGCCCACCACCCTTCGACGGCGGTAGAACGAAGCGGCGAAGGAGGCGGGGCCGGGCATTGGCCCCGCCCACTATCCCGCGGGGCCTGGGCAGGCCACGTGACAAGGCTCTCGCCCAATTGCCTCGCCTGCCTCGTAGGATGGCGTTCTCGAAGCCGCCGAAGGTTGGCGATGCCTCCTCCTCCTCCTCGCTCCAGGGCCGAGCTCGGTCGCTGGCTCGCTCCCTGCCGGTTACTGGTGCCCCATTGTTTCAACCTACCAACTGGATAGAACAATCGCGCAAAGTTCCTACGTCGAGGGAAAAGCAGCCGGTCGTTTGCTGCTCCTTTAGGGTGGCCCGCCGAAGCTGGTTGCGCTGCCAGAGCTGGCCAAGCGCGCTCGCCTGTCAAATTGCACTTCTCGCCCATCTTGCAAATGGCACTTCTCGCCCAAGTTGCACTTCTCGCCCTTTGAGCCTTTCTGCATTAGCCGGTTTGGTGGTTCGTGCCCGTTGGAATCGGTAGCAAGAAGTGGAGGCTAAAAACATAGGAAGATCGGTTGCAGGAACTGGGCATGGCTAGTCTAGTGAAGAGAAGGACCAGGGGGAGAAAAGATAGCAGTGTTCCAGTATTTGAGGGGCTGCCACAGAGAGCCCGGGTGGTGGTGGTTTCAAGCTATTTTCCAAAGCACCTGAAGGCTAGACGAGGAATATTGGATGGAAACTGATCTAGGAGACCCTCAATCTAGAAATAAGGAGAAATTTCCTGACCGTGAGAACAATCAACCAATGGAACAGCTTGCCTTCAGACGTTGTGGGAGCTTCATCACTGGAAGCTTTCAAGAAGAGACTGGACTGCCATCTGTCAGAAATGGTGTAGGGTCTGCTTCGGCAGGGGGGTTGGACTAGGTGACCCACAAGTTTCCTTCCAATTCTGTTAATCTGTAACTCTGTAATTCTAAAAAAACAACAACACTACAATTGTTAAGTGAATCATATAGTGTTAAGCAAATCTGGCTTCCCCCATTGACTTGCTTGTTGAAAGTTGGCTGGGAAGGTCACGAATAGCAATCACAGCACCCCAGGATGCTGCAGATGTCATCAATACACGTTGGTTGCCAAGCACCTGAATTTTGATCATCATGCGACTGTGAGGGTGCTGTGACAGTTGCAAATGCGACAATTGGTTGCAAGATGTTTTTTTTTCCAGTGCCATTGTAACTTCGAATGGCTGCTGAATGAATGCTTGTAAGGCAAGATCCTCGTGTATCTACATCCTCTCATCTCTTCTGAAGATGGGAAATGTTTCTGGGTAGAATCATTTTTACCCTAAGTAGAAAAACAGAGTAAACAGTTACATAGTCACAGCAAGCTGATTAGAAAGAAGGCATGGAAAGAGATTCCACCAAAATCAAAATTAAAGGCATGCCATGACTTTCACTTTATAATAGCAATAGCACTTAGACTTATATACCACTTCACAGTACTTTTACAGCCCTCTCTAAGCGGTTTACAGAGTCAGCCTATTGCCCCCAACAATCTGGGTCCTCATTTTACCCCCTTCAGAAGGATGGAAGGCTGAGTCAACCTTGAGCCTGGTGAGATTCGATCTGCCAAATTGCAGACAGCCGGCAGTCAGCAGAAGTAGCCTGCAGTACACCACGTCTTTAAATAAATGGTCTTTCAAAAACCATTTATATAAAAATGTTTTTAATTTTAAAAGTTAATCTTTCCACTTTAACCAATGTGTAGATTTATTAGAATTTAATATTAGATTCTAATATTTTAAAAGTGAATAACTGAATAAACCTTACTTATTTTGTAACAGTAGTTTTAATTATATTCATATCTACCTAAACAACTTTTGGAACTCTTAGAAGAATCATGTTTCCAGGAAAAGAAAATGTTGTTACTTATAAAAGAGAGTTTTCTTCTGGACACACTGCAGCAAAACCCAATTATCTTTTCCGGTCACATATGAACTGCCTGTGAACATCACACAGTTCCACGGTACTTGTTATTTATTTTTTTTACAGATCCTGTTCACTTCCTCACATCTCATACGCTTCCGTTCCAACATTTCTGAATGTTTGTTTCATGTAACAAATCAACCCCATTATGTTCATCACTGTTGCAGAGTTGAAGGTTAGGGCATATCAGTCAATTGTTCCTGTGAATGATCCCTGTGCATATGTGTTGTGTCGTGCTTTAAACAGAGACAAATCTTTGTTCTGATCTTCATTCAAGTGTTTAGTTTCCTATCTGCAATCCATTCAATAACGTCTGCACAGAGAAGCACTGTGGCATTGCCATTTAGGAAGATTATGCTATAAACCATTATATTATCAGAGTTCGTTCTTGAATGATTTAAAACAGGGCAGCTAAAATTCCCATAAAATCCTTTTACACAAGAAACAAGTAAGCTTCTTCCATATTTTAGCTGCATAAAGCATGCATCTTTATTACCAGCCTTTAGCTTTTCATACAGTTCCTCCTGAACTGCTCTAGAGCATTCAACTGTATAATTTTCTAATTTTTTATTCCTGAAATTGTCTGCATTTTGTTTTTGTCACGATTAGATAGAATATGCTATGGAATTATGGTGGTGGTGATTGTGGCAATGATGATGATAGAAGACCCAGTTGAAATCAAGATTTGAAGAACACTTAATAGAACCAACTATGACAGTGCTATTAATAATAAAAAATTACCCAATGCAAATAAATGCATTACAAATTACATAAAAAGTTTTAAGCATTGGAATGGATGTGCATCTAAATGAAATGAAACAGATAGAAAAATGATAACTGGATGATGTCGAAGCTATTACTTTGATTACAGTTAATATACTTATAGTTGTACTAAAGTATATTATGCACTGAAGACAATTCAGTATTGGTTGATAAGTGTGAGAAATTTATAACCCAATGTCGTGATTTTGAGGCATGTACTTCGATATTAGAAAACCTACAGATTGTCACACCAGTATTTACTGTATTTTTATGATCCAAGATTCTATTTAGTATTGACCTTCGTTGCAGAAGTGAGCAAAACATGAGTGACAGTCCAATCCAGGACCACGTTAAGCTAAGGTAATTGAACTTGAACAAGTTTATTGCATTGATTTCAGTGCAATTCAATCAGCTTAAATACTAATACTTCTGCTTAACTGAGAAATAAACTGAGATTATAACTGATTATAAACTATAATCAACAATGTATTTACTCCATATAGATCTATTAACATTGGTCTGATCTAAAGAGTGTTCTAATTATGAACAAAATAAAACAGCTGTGCAAAGTATACTAAGTGCATAATATTACACTACAACATTATAAGTTCAATAGAGCTTATTCTCAAGTGAATAAGTATTGAACTGCAGACTAAGAGATCACAATCTTATTCCTGTCCCCTTCATTTTACTTAGGCAAAAATAAATGGGGTATTAGGATTTCAGTTTTAGTTATGTTTTAATCAATCTATACACTACTGAATGTAACATTGATTGGTAGTTAATTCTTTGTTATGTAACAGGTTGTAAGCCCCAGTCATTCCATTTAATACTTACTGATCAGAACCAAATATTAAGTGTCATTTTACATATTTACAAACAGTATTAACTATTTTATGTCATAATTACACTGTACATAACTGACATTATCAGGTCCCCTAGAGGGAAACTGCAGCTTATACTATTTAGTGTAAAATACTATAGCCAAAGTTTGACTTCTTGTTTTATAAAAAACCACCATATCCCAACCCTAAATGATTTGGCCATAGAAAATTAGCTGGCATTCTATAAAGATAACAGAACCTTTATGTTCTACACACGTATTACGAGCTGTTCTGTTTCTATAGCTTACTGAAGACAATTTCTCCTCTTACCAATCTGTTAATTTCTAAAATCTTTTTGGCTCTTTAAAACATTAAATATAAAAGCATTTTTTCCAGGGGAAAACCATGTAAATCATCTTTTTTTATTTGGAGATCTGTAATCCATTAGAGACCACATAGATGCAACAAGAATTTGAATATTTTATTCCATGTACTTGTTCAGGTGCTTCTCTCCAGCATCCAGACTGTTTTACAATATTGTTCATTGTCAGGGGCCAAATAATATTCTAACATACAAGATGCTGAAGTGCATATTAGGTAAAGTGGGCAAACTGAAACTGATGGACAACCTTGGAGGGGAAGGAGACAGGTTGTTACAAAAGCCAGGTTGTTGTCTTTTCCATGGGATAAAGGAATCAATATGTAGATCCAATAAAGAATGCTATTTATGTTAGAAGTTGCTAATATCAGGAGAAAGGGCAAGCTTGGTGTCTTTTTAGAGCAGGGCTGTCAAACTCCTGGCCCACAGGCTGCATGCGTCACATGTTGGCCACAGCCATGCCCGGTTTAGCGAAGGGGAAAAAAGTTCCGATATGTCATGTGATGCCACTGTGACGACGTGAGTTTGACACCCCTGCTCTAGAGGAACAGAACATAGAAGCAGCCCATCATAAGGTTATCCCATGTTGATATCAGAACCTACATTCTTGTAGTAAAGGTTATTTTAAAATTTACAGTTTGTAAATCCTATGTATCAAGATATATAGTCTGTAATCTTATGGGCGTCGGGGCTCTTTTAAATCCCTTTTACTGAGGTCCAGTGATGACTATAGTTGTACATGCCAATAAAAGGTATTTTGTTGCATCTACCTGGCTCCTTATAGAAAAGGCCATTTTCTTCTTTGGAAAATAGCAGTGACTTATACATACAATGACCAAGTAATTAATTATTAAAATCAAGAGCAGGCAATGTAGTAGATATGCACTGCGGAAATAGATTTAAAAGATAGGTTTCTATCATCAGAGAAGAGTAAGTCCTCAGATATGGTCCTTTTCATCATTATTCTGTTACAAAATATATTGGCTAACATTCATGTCCTCTTATGCCAAAAACTAGGAGTGGGAGCATTTGACAGGAATCACTATAAAGTAAGTTATGGGTAAATTCTTCCTTGTTTCTTTTCATGCAGGCCTTTTTGCCCTCTATTCCAATGGGGCTGTTTGAAAAGAACATCTCAGGTTTGATATTAGGCACCTAGGTCATGGTTTCACCTTGACAATAGCTCTTTCATTTCAAGCAGTAACATTTGCCAGGATCCCTAAGGTGTTTTCCTTTTTGTCAAATCCTAGCTTTTCTTAAAGGAAAAAAAAAACAGCTATGAGGAAAAAAAAAAAAGGGGGGGAGAAGATAAATCTTAATTCACAAGCCGTAGGACTATCTCTATGTTTTCAGCACAAAACTTCAAATTCAATCCAAAAAGTGGATGTGTATTAGAAGGCTGCAGATTTAAACCTTGTCCACCATGATCAAACTGGATTTATGGAGCATCATAACTCTCCAGACACCATCCAGCAGCTTATTAATTTAATAGACTCCTGTCCATTCCATGATGTTCCTACCCTGACAGTCTCTCAAGATAAGGCGAAAGCCTTTTGACAGGACCGAGTGCATATATATTTTCTTCTGTTTTCTTGGGTATGGTGTTGTCGACAACTTGAAATCTGTGGCTCAGCAAATTTGTGATTTTCTTTTCTTATTAAGCTCGCAGCAAAAACAATAGCAGCAACTTTTCTGTGAAGTGGGCTTCCTCAGTCACAAATGAATGTTACTAACTCAAAACATGTTAACTGTATTTTAAAAATTAAAAAAAATAATAAATCAGTTTCTAATAGGTAAATGGTTTATTTCAGGGTTTCCTTATCAAAAGTAACACCAAAGTTTACCTAAAATGAAAGGTTGAGTTTAGTGGAAAAGTTCCTACGTCTGTGAAACATTCAAAGAATTCTTCAAGTTTAAGGAACGTATCTATAAACAGTAGTTTTGTAATATAAAATAAAGTTTAATTAAAACAGAACTATAAATAGTTTGGCCAAATGTCAAAAAATATGATTATGTTTTTCAAGATTGAAGGTTCCTAAGTAAGAGTTGCATAGTTTCTCATTTACTGGATTGTTTCATGAACTACAAACAGTTGTTTATTTTGGCCTCTCCAGTATGTATTGTTCCACAGGAACAAGACCCTATTTAAAGATCTTCCCCTGTAGCTAATAATCACAAATAAGAGGGTGTGGCTTTCTTTTGCTGTCATTGACAGAACAATTTGCCCAATATCTAAAATATTTTCTAAATGTGCAAACTTGAATATTGCATACAAAGGCTTGTATATTAAATCTTGGAAAGAGATTACATTAAAGAGCACTAATGTATGTGTTAATTTATGATTAGAATTTTACAGTTCAGCACAATCTTAATTTACCATACTGAGATATAATTTACATGCTGGGTATGTTTTTTCATTGATATTATCTAAAATTTATCTCCACTTACATGCATCCTTCTAAGTCAGAGATGCCATTTATGTCCATGTTTCTTTTAAATACTAACCATACTGCTAAATAAATTTCTCTTATGTTCTTCCTCTCTCTAATATTTACCTAGCACTAAAGTCTGCTGGGAAATGAAGTTTGTTTCTTTCATTTTTGGACTGTTGAAAACTGTTAAAACTGCTGCAGTTACAAAATTCCTAAAGAAAATTTCATTTCAATTTGAAATAAATTGATTCAGAGGGAAAAAATAGCCAGTTTTTTGCTATATCCATACCAATGGTTGTTATAAGTTTTATTTCAGCTAATTTCCACTATTGCAAATTGCAATCTGTAACAAGGTGTAATATAATATACAATTTAATCATTTTTAACTTATCAAAAAAACAGTGCTTGCAGGCATTATAAAAAGGCTCAATAGTGTAAAAAAGGATGTTGACAAGGAAGACAGAACAAATACATTAGGAGAGTTCTGGAAAATAGTCTACAGAGACTAAAAACCCAGTGGCTTCTTGTTTCCAAAATGAATATTTAATATATATTGAATATAAAATGTGGTGGGTTTTTTTAAATTGAAAACAATTGTCATAATCCTTGCTTAGGACCATCACCTTTCCTAAAGAAGGACAGTTGTGGACAATTGCAACAACTGTTGGAAGATTTCTGGCCCTTTGGAAGTAGCATGCTATCAGAGTTGCAATTACAGCAATCCATTCAATGGGAAAAAGAAAGTGTGTTCAGATTTCAGACAAGACTGTAGATTCATATCAAGACTTACTTGCTATCTTGCACTGATATAGCACAAAGCACAATATAACCTGGCAGCCTACCGGTGGTAAAGACAATCTGGAGGGAAGCTCTACACCAATGAAGGCAAGAGGCTTCGTTAAAATAGTCAGACCTGTCTATTACAGAAAGGGGTTTTCCCACAGTTCTTATGATGCCCTCTTACCAGTGTACAAAAGACACTATATGTACAAAAGACACTATACTCTAAACTTGAGTTAAGAAAATAAAGCCCAGTTTCTCATTACCTGTTGTGCCCAAATGAATGAATCATATTATACATTAAAACAATGCCCTGGTTTACATGCTAAGACAATGTCTGGGTTTTGCTAACTGCTAAACTGCAAACTGCCCAGCTCCATCTAGTTTGGGTTATGTGTGTTAATCCAATCATAGAGTAACACGAGTATGACATTCTTAATCTGGAATTTGATAGGATTCCATCTGAGTTAGTCCTTGTATGACAAGCAATAATGGCTGAAGAAATATCAAGATGCAAAATGAACAGGAACAAAGTATATAGCAAAAGCATATGAAGTAATAAAAGCATATGAAGCACATATGTTCTTATCCTCACTAAACAATTATTTATATATATATGTGTGTGTGTGTGTGTGTGTGTGTATGTATA
>JANHFL010002719.1:17439-28104 GCA_032468155.1 Oxyrhabdium leporinum | reverse complement strand
CTTGGATTGATCTACTTTAATTTTTCTGTCAACTGGAGATGTCTCTTGAACGTTCCTCTTTGAACAGACCTTCATACTGATTTCTGAATCCAAGGAGAAGAATCTTCTGCATGTAAATATATTGTTGAAGATGAGTTTGGGAGATCAGTTTGCTATCTGAAAATGGCAAACCTCTACTCAAGATGTTGATTTTTCCACTGAGATGTGTTTTGAAAACTTGTGAGAGCACAATAAGGCTCAGGATCAATACATTAATCTACCCATCAAACCAGTTTGCACTATGATTGTATCTAAGATAACAGGAGTTCTTAGTTCTAAATGGTAAACTGCCCCATTTTTGCTAGGGAAAATTTCCTTTGCAAACCCCGATTATGCAATAACATAATCTCATAACTAAAGTGCTAAATCTGAGCCTGAGAAAATTGTAGATTTCTGATCATTGTATGCATAATCATGCCTAAAAACGTGATTGTCGTACTCAGCTAAACAATACGAACAAAAATGTGTGTAAAATATACATGTGTATAAACTCTGAGAAGGAAACAATTGCACCCAATCTTCACAAAGTTGTCTTTAAATGATGCCCATTCCTATGACTGATAAGTGTTGTTTTATTTCACTAAACAAGATATTTTCTTCATTAGTTCTTTTAGTTGTTCATTTGTGTACATGTCTACTTTTTTATGAACACAGAATTGAGCTAGCATTTTGCTGAATTTATAATATGAAAACTTAAGATTCTTGTTCAGGGTTTTACATATGATATAGTTGACACAGCATGTACTTGGATATTGCTACCATGTTGAGATTTACAAAATCCTGTGAAGTTATAAAAAGGCAGAAGGAAGTTAAGCTGCATTTGTTTACTAATGCACTGAGAGTAGAGGCAGGTGGATAGATGGTAAAGACCACTGTGATGACTTAGTCCAATGGAGTTGATCCTATTCTCTGTATAATCGTTTGATCTAGGACAGTTTATTGGGACTTTGTAACTTCAAGTATTTCTCTTTGTGGAAAATCTGTTACTGTTAATCTCTGTAAATATCTGTAAACCCAAAGCCTCAAAATAGTCTCAACACATTGCACAATGTCTGGATATTTAATTCAGGTGTTTTGGATTACGATGTTGCTAATTTCATAGGATTCATAAACATGTTTTCTAGTAATTCCATTGATTTACCAGTATGGAGTTCTTGGACATCAAAAACTTGTTTCTTAACTTTTATACTGTTTCTTCTATTAATGAATTTTGCATTATTTGGAAGGTAAGAATTGTAGCAAATATATAATAGGAATTTTTCTAGCATAACTAATAGAAGTGTGGAATAAAATACTCAAAAGGAAGATTCTAAGAATTTGGAATGAATTGCAGTGGTGGGTTATTCACTACAGTGAATGCTATTACAAAATTAGCTCATTGAAATGATTTCAAATATTGAACTATCACAAGTTGAAATGGTAATAATCATTTTTAGGTCAGTTTGGCTCCTTTTTCATGACAATTCAAATATAATGTTAAATATGATGAGCTACTGTGATAAATTAGTATTTTATCTAAGTAAGCTGAATTCTTAGAAAACTTGGCTTTAGGGCAATATTCATGAAAAATATATAAAAATTTAGTCATGGGCGTGATTTAGGATCTTGTTTCCTTGTGAATTTATCTCTAGATGAGGAACACAGTTGAAACTATGAACTTTCAATTTTCAGCAACTTCATAGACTAATTTTTAACAACACATAAAGAACAATTGTAATTCTCAGTGGAAGAAGCATCTCCTATACGGACAGAGATTAAAGGCATAATCCATTGCAACTCATTTGAGTACAAATCCCCATTCAAATATAAGGACATATGCTGGAAAGGAAATACTTCCTTAGTTATCCTGGATTAATTTATATTAATGATATTTAAATTGAAAGAGATTCCCCTTAAAAAGTTTTATTATTGAGAATTTAATCTACTTGGGTGTTTTGTGATCAGTTCAATTTTTCAGCCCACGTATTGACATGCATTTAAATATTCTGCCTTTGCCTGAGAAGCATTTCACATCTTAATGTGGTCCTAGCACCAGCATCACACCTGTTTTCTAGTATAGAAAGATTGCATAGAATCTCGTTTTCAAAATGCTGTTCATCTTTTATCCCCATACACAGATTTATGATTATGTTATTTTGAAAATGGATGTTAGATAAGTGGCATCAGAAAGATATATATCTATGAGCTCCTCTGTTTCAAAGCCAAGTGTTTCAAGTAAGCCTTTGTTTGGCTTTCTCCATGATAGGTTGATAGTACAGTGTGGACACATTATGACAGATCTGTTGATATGACTTGAACACATCTTTTTTTAAAGCTAAGTTTAAGTGGACATGGTTAATTCAGAAGTACAGATTAACTAGGACATTTGGTTTAACTGGATGTAATGTGACCCTCACCCTTTTTTATTCACACTTCTATACATTTGCCTGTTTAGTGTTGATTAAAGTATTTGACAAGACTTTTCTCTGTGACTTGATTCTAAGGAGTTTTATTGAAAACAAGCTTTATAATTGCATATGGGAAGTATAAAGCTTAGAGCGCATCATGTTTGCATACTTAACAAAGCATTACGTAACAGAGCTTACATATTCCAATTCACAGGTATTCTATTTATATCAAAACAGTATTTTTCTTTGAACTACAGCATTTGATAATGTTCTTCAAAGAAACTTGGGTTACTGGTTTTGTAAAATATTAATCTTTTTTGCATAAGTGAGGTCTCTGGGTACATTAACAATGTCCCCAAAATCTTACCATTTCTAAAACTCATCTGTTTAAATTAGAGATAGGTAATAATGTGCAATAACAAGATCATATGCATCTCTTACTTAATTTCCCAAGTTTAATAAATACATTTTTCTACAATCAACCTGGGCCTCAGGAAACAGTAATCTATCTCCTTTTGCTGACAGAGAAGAATGTGGGGTGGGGAGGAGATACAAGAGTGTGCGGAGAAGCAGATACCAAAGAGAGAAAAGGGTTCTTGGGGCGTGTGTGTGTGTGTGTGTGAGAATAGGCAATCCCATTCAGCTTCAGCTTCATTCACCAGTGGCATGCAGCTTCTAACAGATTATCCTCAAGCCCCTGATCAAAGAAAGCATATTGCCTATCAGGCATAAATGGACTGAACAAAACCCATGCGAGAACAGGGGGTACTCTCTGTTATTGAGACATTTTGTGAGGAGAGTTCTTCAGCTGTACTAATGCAATCCTTGCCTTAGCCCGAACAAGTATCAGGATTATAGAATCTTGCAAGTATTGTCAAAAACAAAAAACAGAAAACAGAAAACTGAGCTCCAGGCAAAGCATCTCCACCCCAAATAAGTTAGTGGTTTCTTCAGTTAATTAATCCTACCCCCATCTCTTGAAATATGATCTCACTGTTCTCCCATTAGATAGGTCTACATGAACTTTAAAGAAAGCAATTCAGGAGGAGAGTCCTATTTTTCACTTTCAAAATCAGGGTTTTTTGCTCATTACCAGCTGTGTTCTTTGGCTGTTGCATAGAATTAAAAGGATCACCTCTTCCCACTTCCTAAAACAATGCATTAAAATGTACAGTGAGCAGAGAGGGCAGTGATACAGTCAAGAACGTTACAGAAAAATCTCATCTCTGGCTCTAGAGATACATTCTACATCTATAGCTACAAATACCCAGATGAAAAACATTGGTCACCCAAAAATGATTTCTCATCAGGAAACTAGCTAGAATTACAAAGCTTTGCAAAGCATTATACAATGCATCAATTATTCTTTCTGTTGCCTTTGGCTAAGAGGTACCTACATAGTCCTTGTTTTGGTTGACAGAAGCCTAACAAACTGAGAAGGGAATATTAGATGTTCAGCTTAGCTTAGAATTTTCTGAAGAAATGTTTTGTTGCGGTTGCTTCTCCAAGTTTCTCCAAGGATTTGGAGCTTTTCTCTCTTTCTGACAATCCATTGGCACCCGTGGGACTGTCCATGCATGCATGTAAATGTTCAGTTGAAGTGACACAGAAGACAACTGGAATCCCGCTTTAATGGCTGGAATATCTCTAGGGATAGCACTTCCTAGGTTTACACTCACGTGCACTCATCAGCAGAAAAATAATTTGTGTACCCCACCACTCACTGAAATGCAATTAAAACACGTTTAGATACATTATTTCTACTAAGGTCTCCTACAAATATATTCATAATTTTATGTTAAATTGTTAAATGTTAGCTGAGAATTTTCTTCTGATAACGGGAACGGCATAAAGGACAGATAGGTCTCTCTCGTAAAGAAAACTCTTCAAATGCTTGAAGACAGGTACTATGGAACATGTGAGAACAGGAGAGCAGCGCTGTCTGACGTGGACATGACTGATAGCCATCCAGGGAGAGTCCATCCTGAAGTTGAGCTGGCTGCATGAGTGGCATAATGCAAATAGGACAATCGGCAATATCTTGTCGGAATGCCTAAAACAAAAAAGGTTGGGAAGGTCAGAGAAGCACCAAAGCTGCTTCTATAAATTTATGTGTTTTATACTTTGGGATGATTGATTCTGATAGCAGTAATTCAAAGGCTTCATTTGTTCAAAAACTAAAAAAATATTTTAAATACAAATACAGTTTTACAGTTTACAGTTTTAATTCCTGGCGATTAAAGTACTAAAGTACTAAAGTTGAACAACAAAGATAACATAGCAAGTAAGATAAAATCACATCTATGCTGCTAATGCTAAATTGGGGTATATGGCAAGAATCAACAACTGTCTTTGTTAAGCAAGCAGAATACCCAGCATTATATACAAATGTGATTTAACAGAAGGAGTGGTAGACTTGAATCAGAAACACAGCATTAGTCTAATTCCAGATTCAGCCACAAGCTTATGTTAGTGACGGTTTGTGGGTCCTCAGACCACAGATTTGTTGTAAGAGCAAAGTGGGCCCATACCATGCATATACAGGAGAGTACAGGTAGTCCTTGCTTACCAAAATGCCCATTCAGCAATTGCTCAAAGTTAGTATGGTGCTAGTCTTACAACCAATCCTGGAAATTGTGGCCATAACTATCTCTGTAACTCTATCACAATTTGGGACTTTGGCGATGCACATTGATGTTGGTTGCAGCATCCCACGGACACGTGATTTGCAACCTCCACAGCCCCTTCCAACAAACAAAGCCAGTGGAGAAGCTGGCAGGAAGTTGCAAGTTGTAGTCACACGGCATTGTACTTAACAACCATGGCTAGAATTGACATAAGATGATGTGATCACATAACATTTTACTTGGTGCTCTCTGGGAGCGTGGTTATTTGCTTACTCAGAAACCAACCTGAATCTGAATTTTTTCCCATTCAATTTCATGTATCTCTGGGCCCAACTTTTCCTCTAGTTGCTGAAACACTTCGTGACTTGCAGCTACGGTGGAATCTATCTCACAGAAGAATTCGTCAATACAAGTATCGTAGGATTTCAGTAATCGTTGGCAAATTTCAGTCAGCTGGAAGATAAAACGAACATTTTTACTATTAATGAGTTAAAAAAGGAGACAGAAGGGGTCCATGTAGCATTTTATCAAAAGATATCACTTTTGTAGGATTTTAAACGTTTTTTGTGGCTCAAGTGAAACACAAAATCTAATAAGAATCCTATCTCTTTTTGATAGTCACTAGACTGGTCGGAAAGAAAAATATTCATCTGCTGTTAGAGATTGTAAAGCAAGACTCTGGAAAACTGTATAGCGATTGCTTTCATTTCTGCATCAAACCCAGGGGAACAATGAACCCAGGAGTACAATGAAACAAATAATCCTTTTCAAAGTTCTAAATTAAGTATCTAATTAAATTGTATTAATAGCTGAACAAGTGGAGCTCTGCAACATTATAATTCATGCTTTTTAACTCTAAATATTCCTCTCATCTGCCGGGTAGTGAACATACTTTGGGTACTTGATATAGGCTGCTTCAATACTAATTTCTTCATTTTATTTCCCCCCAGGCACCCCCAATATTTTCAGGCCTATTGAACTACCTCACTATTTCTTTGGCCTGCAGGTGGTCCTCAAGTTATTACCACAATTGATCCCAATATTTCTGTTGCTAAGTGAGATATTTGTTAAGTGCTCCATTTTATGACTTTCTTGCAACAGTTGTTAAGTGAATCAGTATAGCTGTTAAGTTAGTAACATGGATTGTTAGGTTAATCTGACTTCCCCATTGACTTTGCTTATCAGAAGTTTACAAAAGATGATTACTTGACCCCAGGACACTGCAACCATCAGAAATATGAGTCAGTTGTCAAGCATCCAAGTGTGACCACGATGATACTGCAATGGCTGTAAGTGTGAAAAACGGTCATAAGCCACTTTTTCCAGTGCCACTGTAACTTCGAGCGATCGCTAAATGAACTGTTGTAAGTCGAGCACGATCTGTTCGCATTCTACATTTTGGATTTTGAGAGTGGACGCAGAAACCGAGCTAATCGTTTGCTTGATTTTATGGAACTATAGGGATTCTATAGCAGATCCGATGTTGAGATAGTTTTAAAAATCATCAGCAAGAATATTGTGAAAATCTTGCGATCCTCTTTCCTTCATTTCTGGTTATTCCATTCCACATTTCTTCCCCAGCTCTTGTAAATTTCTGCCTGCAGGCTAGGTCACGTGAAAGCAGAAACTTTGTGAGGTTGTTTCAAAATGCATTTTCTATGGTTTAATCTTAAACATATTTTCAATATTTGGAAATATTGTGGCTTTCATGAGTCTCCTACACATTTTCTGTGTGCTAGATTAGCACAGAAATACTGAATTGTGATTAAAATAAATAGATTTTGTTGGATTCCTAAATATTTTGTATGAGCACTAAGATAATACTGGTCATACACTGTGCCCATCTATTCAGTTGGTTGATTCCTGCTCTTTGTCCTATAGGGTTGAATCCTTGGAGTACATGGAAATAAGCCCTAAATCTGCAGCATGAAAAGAATGCCAGCTCTCTCTTTTTTTTTTGATCCATCAAATTATTCAAAATTATTACCAAGTATCTCAAAAAGAAGATCATTTTTAATTACCTGGTTCAAGATCAATCGTTTCACTTAAAGGTATAGATTACATGTAAACAGCACAGCATGTACTATGCAGCTCTACAGAGGCCATGAATGCTAAGTTCTTCTCGAAAAAGAGAATGCATAGCATGTTACATAATTTAAATCTAGAGATTAAACAATTTAAAAAGTTGCTGTAAGAGTTCAGCATAACTTGAACAGGAATTTCTTTAATGAGGACATTAAATCAGATTAATTGCATTATCTACATAAGATAAATTGCTAGAATTGCTACCATGTGGCTTTGTTTACTTCCATGTGGATAAAATAAAAGTACTGATGACTAGGTTCACCAGGATAGGTTAAGGTCCACAAAACTGCCATGTTTATGGATGTTAAACAGTTTTTATATTTATATATGAATTATGTAAAATTCACTATGAAGGAAAGGATGAAGTGTATGGGTTTTCAGACTTAACAGGTTGCCAAGAACAAGCATTTTCAGAGATGCATGCATTAGTCCACCTTCCCCCATACAATTTAAAAAAAATAAAAATATGAAAAATTGATTTTACATTGAGTATTGGATCATCCCAGTTATTCTATTATTTCTTATTTTCCCAATTTTTTTTTTTGCAAGGGATGCTAAAAATAGAATCCAGCATGCAAAGTATTTCACTGCAACTGACCTTGGACCCTTCCTTAGTCAGGGTACAAATGTATGCATGCGCACATACACATAAATATTCACTCATAGACAACTGCACACTGGAACTTCCTGCAGTAGTTTTTCTACTTGATATTGTGCAGTCCTTGGTACTCTGAGAGTTTGGTTGCTTGTGCAACCAAAAGAAGCTTTTATCACCCTTCTAGGTAACCTCAGTGTGCCCAGTTCAATCCTGAGCTGTATGCATTCTCTTTTATTGTAAACACATGATTGTCCAGCTTCAGCTATAAATTTTAAACCACAAACCCAATTAACCATACTATAGTCTAGTGCACTGTGAGAACTGGGTCATTATGATGCTTTCATCACCCAAGTAAAGCCTTGGTTGCTTTTGACGTGTGTTGTACACATTGCATGCACTCAAAAAAGGGTTGCAACTTCAATGCTCCGTCGTGCCCACTGTTTTGAAACCAATAATTGTTTTTGTACTGAATATTTTATTAGCATCCCTTTCAAATATCTGCACATTGTGTATTTATCAAGATGAGCTGTACAATGGCCTCAATCTCCTCTTGTGACAAACTTGTTTGACTCAAAAATACGTCAACCAATTATTGTGATGGGTAGGTTTTTCTGATGCGGTAGTTACCCTAAGCTCTTGATGGATATCTGGATATCATTGATGGATATCATTTATATCTGCGATATAAATGGAAGACACTTATTCTGATCTAGGACTATCACAAAGATTTATTTAATTTGGAGCTTCCATACCAGCCTTGGATGGGGTTCTGCATTTCATTTTTTTTCAAGTTTTGCAACCCCATGTAGTCTGTGATAAATTCTTAAATAGAAAGTTTTGGTTTCTATTGGAACTACAATTAGTCCTGTAAAATTGTTAGTGAGTTTGCTCAATTTTACGACTTTTCTTGCCTGATTTGTTAAGTGAATCATTGCAGTTCTTAAATTAGTAACATGGCTGTTAAGTAAATCTGGCTTCCCCATTGACCTTCCTTGTCAAAAAGTCTCAAAATGGGATCACATGACCCCAGGACACGGCAACCGTCACAAATCTGAGTCAATTGTCAACCATCCGAATGTAAATCACAAGACCATGCAAAGGTCACTTTTTTCAGTGCCATTGTAACTTTGAACAGTTATTAAATGAACTGTTGTAAGTCGAGGACTACCTGTGTTTGGTATTAATATCTGACTCACTTGGATGGCATAGGCTATGCAGCTTACCCTCTTCTAAAGCTATTTCTTCATCAGGGAAACACTTCAGAGTTCTTTCATGACTTTTATTGTTGTTTATCATTTCCTAGCAGTACTGAATTATATGTGTTCTGATCTATTGATATTGTATCTTACAGCAGTAATAGGATGTCTATGTTTAAAGTAGGGGAACTGGCTTTGCAGCATTCTCCTTCCCTTTTTACTTTTTCAGGGGAGATAACGAAATGGAGACATTTGTAGAAAGCAAAGTTAGAGTAATTCTTAATTTTTTACTCCTCTGACTTGATTTTTTTTGCTTACATTCTAGACATGGGTGTGTGTTGTATAGTTAAGAATAAGTACAACATGCTTTTTGTTTTAAAACTTGTACATTCCAGACTCACATACACATAGTTTTCTACCTGCATCTTCCTCCCCACACCAATGTGAAGGAGAGGCAACAGACATTAAAACAATTTATTTTTTTCTTCAAAAAACAACAACAAACCATTTAACAAGTGTAAAGAGCACTTGCAATTTTAAAAAGAAGAAATTCTACTTTCCATGAAAATTTCTATTCTGAAATGATTCCCTATCCAAATTCAGTGCCTTCCTTTGTCACCTCTGTGCTTTTCAACATAAACCATATGACAGTGGAGGCATTCTAAATATTTTTAGCTGTATGTAAAGCACCATCAGTCACAGGTTTTAGGTGACGCCCAAGAACATGATTAAATAAAGATGCACACAAAAGCATCAAAATGAACTTTGTCTGCCAAGGGGAGCTGTTTTAAAGCAATCCATCTTGATGTCAGCAAATTGCTTACTAATGTGTTGACTTAAAAGTAAAATGAAAAGCCTGGAATTTACAGCGTATCAATGAATCAGTTGATAAGCTTTTACTAGTTTAATATCCTCTTAGCTTGCTGCCTGGAGCCACATCAAGTTAGCAACAGAATGTTTGCCATCTCTATGTGATAAAGGAAGTCAAATGGCTAAACAAACTCCTAGACCATTATGTTGTTTGGTGAGATTTAAATTAAAAACTTTGGGTACGAGTCACATGGTGAGGAAAGAGTGAGCAGTGCCATTTTATAAATAATATACCTTGTTTCAAGAAACAATAGCTGCCTTTTTTAGCTGCAGTGAAGATAATGGAATGCATTTGAAAAGATTTAATTATACCAATAAATTTTTGGGCTCAATTAGATGACATATACAAGCACTGTTTATAGCTAACAATCAAAGAGGTTCGTTATCTAACCCAGGGAAATTCAGCAGCATTTCATTGTCTGTGGACGTTAGTGTTAAAAATTAGCACGGATTGCTTAGAATAATTATTCCTACTTCCTTTGATCTAAATTAGCAAGAGTTCTAATTGATTTATGTAATAAAGCAATTTAGTGATTCAACAATGATAACTCACAGGATCTACCTTAGGAATTTATCTGCCCTAAAACTTGACCCTTGCTATATATGTTCCTATCAATGAATACTTTTTTAAAAAAAACCTGGCAACCCTGAGTACTTTGTGTTGTCCTTTGAGAAAATAAACTTATATTTCAGAAATCTTGGAGGTTTTCTTACAATCTATAAACCAGGTGGACCAATGCATGTTTACTCAAAACTAAATCACAATTAAATTAATGGCTTTTGCTCCCAAGATCAGCTCACACTGGTTTGCAGCTCAGAGGCTTTTAGAAAATAGCATTGACTCTAACAATTAGAAATAAGTT
>JANHFL010002719.1:5183-17339 GCA_032468155.1 Oxyrhabdium leporinum | reverse complement strand
TAATTAGAAATAAGTTGTTTTATCTAGAAAAAACTGCTAATGATTTCCCACTTTAGGGACATGATGGGGGCTGAGGCTTGGCAGTGGTGTGTTTTTAAAAGCAGTTCCATTCTTTTGTAGTAGCTTCCCAATGGATATCTAAATGGCTCCTATTATCACAGCCTTGTGGAAAGACAGCAAAACAGAACCTTTCCAGAGGATGTTTGGGTCATGATACAATCTTGGTTGAGTTATAAATGAGTTTTGGAATTTAATTAGTATTCTACACTTATTCATCAGCTTACCTATCTTTTAACTGGGTACCCTAATTGTATTTTGTGTATTAGGTATTTTATCTTGTAAATTGATGAAACTACCAAAGTGACAAATAAATAAGACAAAGTTAGAGACTGGGTTCTACTAACACACGAACAGCAATATCTCATCCAGCCAGATTTAGGCTTGACCGTCTGAGGACAAATAAAGAAATTGGTTCAGAAATGGACAGGAGTCACATTATCAACAGAGATGGTCTTTGAGACTGAGAAAGTGTTTTTTCTGCAGACATGAAGAGAGGTAATACTAAACCTTATATATCTGCCTGGAAGAAAGGCACACTTTGAGCTTTTAAACTTCCTTCCCAATTTCCCCCTTTTTAGGACTCTTATTCATTTCAGGTTCTCTTCTCACATGCATTTTACGCATTTCTTAGATTTCACTCTTCCTCCAGCAGCTTAAGGAGGCTTCCATGGCATTTTCCCTTCATTTACAATGGCCTTGCACAGGAGATTGGGCTGGGTGTGTGTGTGAGGCTGCCACAAGTCTTCCAGTGAGTTTCCACTGCAGAAGATAGACTTGAACCTGGATCTCTGTGGTTGTAGTGCAACACTTTAGCTGCTCTACCTCACTGGTTCTAATGCATATGTGAAACCATATGCACTCAGTATATGGAAGAAAATGAATTACAGGTAGTCGTCAATTAACAACCACAACTGAGGCCAGAATTTCCATTATTAAGAAAGGTGATTGCTAAATGAGTTGCACTGTATTTTATCATTTTGCCATGGTTGTTAAGCAAATAGCTGCGGTTGCTAAGTTAATCACGTGGTTAAGTGAAACCGGCTTCCCCCATTGACTTTGCTCATCAGAAGCTGGCTGGGAAGGTCACAAGTGGCGATCATGTGACCCTGGGACACTGCAAGTATCAAAAATACATGCCGATTGCCAAATGCAGATATTTTGACCCTGTGACCATGACCAGTGGTCATCCGTGCAAAGACTGGTTGTAAGTCACGTTTTCAGCGTGGTAACTTTGAACAGTCAATAAATAAATGGTTGTAAGTTGAGAACTACTTGTATATACTTTCCTTGGTACTTCCGAGGCTCTAAAAGCTTAGTAGATTCTGTTGTTTTAGTCTAAGCATGGGGGTGAAGGAAGAAGGAAACGAGCCTTTCTTCTGGAGACATATTCAACCACGCTTATTTGTGGAAGTAACATTTTAGGATAGAACACTGCCCAACTGAAACATGCGCGCTTAGGTGTTTGGATCCACATGTGAACTAAGTCAGGCCATTTTGTTCTGAATGCGGATTTGATCATCACTGAATTTGTTTTGATGTTTAGTATTGTAATATATTTTGAAGTGTGAAAATATCCTACCTTTTCTTCGAAGAACTTTTTTCTTAATCTCACATCTTTGGGGGGTACTGTTTTTCTCAGATTTTTATACCACTTTCTAACGATATGTCCCCTCCAAAAAGCTTGAATTCTGTGGTACAAAAAAATGTCTTTGAATATAATATAACATATATAATATAATACTGAAACTAGAATGTAAACAGTTTCATAACTAGAAGATTGTTTTTATGGCTGCTTCCATTTTGGGCAAGCAAGAATGAAGGAAAAAGCTTGTTCTCTTTCAGCAGAATTCGCCTCAAAGAATAAGTTTTCAGTAAATTTGTTCTGCACAATTGGTGCCATATAATTCGGCCACTATCTAGCTGAATACAAATACTCCTTGACTTATGATCACAACTGAGCTTCAAATTTCCATTGCTAAGCAAGGTAGTTAAGTGAGTTTTGCCCTGTTTTATGATATTTCTTGCTACAGTTGTTAAGTGAATCACTGTAGTTATTAAGTTAGTCACATGGTTATTAAGTGAATCTGGCTTTCCCATTGACTTTGCACATAGAAGGTTGTAAAACTCTGGGACACCATCCTAAATACATGCCACTTGCCAAGCGTCTGAATTTTGACCACATGACCATGGGAATCTGCAATTGTCATAATAAGTCACTTTTCAAAAATATGAAAATGGTCAGAAGTAACTTTTTTCAGTGTCATAACTTTGAATGGTAACTAAATGAATCATTGTAAGTTGAGAACTGCCTATATATTGGAAACACAGCAGGTTCACCTGTTACTAGAATAGATGGTCCAATGCTGACATACATGTTTTATTTTATTTCATTAATTCTTTACACTAATTAAACATATCTACAGTTCAGTATTTCCTAGATATGTGAAATCTTGCAAACATGTCACTTTCCCTGGCCCAAGTCACCTTGAAAAATAAGGTTTTTCTGGGTCACTAGGTTGAAATTCAGGACTGAATTTAATTTTTTGTTTAAAATGTTAGACTTGAAGTTGCACTGGGCAATCAAATAATATGGAGCTTAGAAAAAAATTAGAGGCAAAGGCTCAAAAAAAAAGAAAAAGAAAAAAAAAGAAGGGAATCAGCTTAAGGCACCTGAAGGTAGAACAAGAAGCAATGGATGAAAACTAATCAAAGAGAGATCCAACCTAGAACTAAGAAGAAATTTCCTGACGGTGAGAACAATTAACCAGTGGAACAACTTGCCTCCAGAAGTTGTGGGTGCTCCATCACTGGAGGCTTTTCAGAAGAGATTGGACAATAATTTGCCTGAAATGGTACAGGGTTTCCTGCTTGAGTAGGGGGTTGGACTAGAAGACCTCCAAGGTCCCTTCCAACTCTGTGATTCTGTTATTTTGTTAAATAACAGGAGCGTTGACTTGGCAGAAGGAGGCTTGCATTTCTTTGCCTCATTGGAAAAAATGACTGAAACAATTATATGACACCCTCCAAGCTGCAATGGAGGGAAAGCAGTGAATTTTAAACATTATATTTCATTCTTTAAAATCATACATTCAAAATGTATACGGAATGATATAGTGATGTGCTGCTTATTTTGTGATATCACAGGACTATGAGCAGTTAAGCACTACTAATAGAGCAAAGCTTCATAATCCATGTACAACTTGTAAATACAGGGGGAAGAAACACAATTTCCAGCGATTAAATAGTTTGAATCCCGGGAAACTTATTTCCTCCTTTATCGCCTCAGCCCTATTAAACCAAAGGCATGAACCATATAGTTTGGAGTAGATCTAACAAAGTATTACATATAATGAGGCCAACTGGAGATTAAGATAATCTCCAGTTCAAACTGAACTTTTGCATGAAAGGATTACATTATGATATTCAAATTATTGGATGTGCTGATGAGGTTTTTTAAAAGTTTTAAAACCTAGCAGTCACTTACATTGATCCATCACTATACAGTACTTTGTGTGCATGTAAAAATTTCAACAGATCCTTCTTGGGGAATGAGCTTTGTTATTTGCCAGTCTTTCTTACCTCGTAGCGCATTTTATTTTAAAAAGGCGGGCTCCATCGTGAATTACTCGTGTTTGATACTGGGTCTTTCTACACATTGGACAGCTCTTTTTAGCTGCAAATCTTTCGAAAGCTTTCAGGCATGCCTGGAAAAAAATTAATATTGGTTCTAGCTGTAAACCTGTTTGAACTTAGTTTGCTCCTCTCCAAGATTTATGGATATCAATGCAAAGTTATGTGTCCAGAATTTGTAGGTTCAGTAAAGACAATAGCATCATGGAAGACATTTTAGAGGTCATCTAGTACTATCCCATACTCAGTGCACAAAGTGTCACTGGTGGATGATCACCCAGTCACTATTTGAAAAACTCTAGCAAAGAAAAATTCAACATTTCCACATGGCAATCTGTTCCACTGGCTGTGTGTGTGTGTGTGTGTGTGTGTGCTTGTATGGAGGGATTAACTTCACAAACAACTAATGCAGTAAATCTGTTCTGAGGCTTCATTTCTATGCTAAAAGGAAGACAGCAGGTTTAACATCCTTATTTGTCTTTACATGCATAGATACATAGAAGTTAGTTTAACACTAACAATTATGAAGCTGTTTGGGGATAAGGTTATTTATTTTAGAAAATTTAGAAAATTTATACAGCCACCTATCTTATATATAAACTCTGGACAGATAACAGAAATGAATAAAAATAATATAATGGAGCATCTAAAAAGAAAACAAAAAAACTTTATAATTAAAACAATCATAATACAATAACCAAGGCACTTTATAACAAGCTCAGCTATTTAAACCATGCCGATATGAGGCTCAGCTAGCTACCTTGCAGAAAGTCAGAAGAATTGGGGGCATCCAGATCTCATGTGGGGTGGCTGTTCCATAGAGCAGATGCCCCATATCTCCATCACCCCAGATAGTATTTTTAATATGAGTATTCTTTAATCACACTGGTTGGATCTGGTGGGTGAGCAGAGGTCCATGGAGATAGGTGGCACTCCAAGTAATCTGGTCATGTGTCATAAATGGCTTTAAAGGGATAAGCAACATGTCAAATTGCTTCCAAAAGATGTAATTTGGGTCAAATTTGATGCATCCAAACTGTACACCACCGTATCCTGAAGCAGTTGAAATATTTTTCAAGAGCAGCCCCACCTTAAAGCACATTGTAGAAATCCAGTTGGGAAGTGATTAAGTGAGAAGGCACTTCTCATCCAGGAATGGACGTAAGATGGATTTGAGCAAAGGCTCCTCCTAGCCAGAGCTGCCACCAGTTCTTCAAGCAAGAGCTATGAGTTCAGGAGAACTCCCAAATTGTGCACCAACTCAGCTTGGGGAAATTGTTGAGAGTTAATAATGAATAATCTCCAGATCCAAGGAAGCCCAAATCCCAAGTTACTCTATTTTTATAGAGCTGAGTTACAGTCTGTTCTTCCAATCTAGTCCCTTACAACCTCCAGGCACTTTATAAGTACCTTGACACTATTACTTGTCCAGGCAGGGGTGGAGATATATGACAATATACTGATATTTTACCCTGGGCCAGTGGATCCAGTGGCCTAGGGTAAAGTATCAGTATCCTTATCTAGAGGGGGGAAAAGGAAGAGAGAGGAAAAGAGAGAGAGAAAGAGAGAAGAATCTTGAGACATCTCACACAGATGCTAAAACTCCTCCTCCACAACAGCACTGAGACAAACCAGCCCTAGAGGAAGAAGAATTGTTAATTACACAATTAAAAGCAACAACGGATTTATTTTTACACATAAAATTTCACATTATGGTTAGTTCCATAATGTGCAGCTTAGAAGACTGACAGGATAAGTATTTGCCATTAATTGATAAAGAGGTATGGTTTACTTACTCTGTGAAATACATGAGAACAAGAGAGCAATACCTGTTCAGAAAAAATAAAATCATTTTGAGATTTCAATTTATCCAATAATCCCCTGTATTTTAACTGTAATTACCAAATGCACAATAAATAAATCATAGTTTTCATTGCAGAAAGAACATATTAGTATTAATTACATTATCTACATTTTAATTAAATTTTATATTTAAGCACTGCGTGATTTCCCCCCCCACTCCCAAAGATTGTTAAAATGCTTTGGGAAAAGACACAAGCTAGCATTCTTAAAGCCAAGGGCATAAGGTGAATCATGAGTTCCTGAATATTAGGAATACCTGAGACCACCTTCTTCCTAGATGGACATTGAAGTCCTTGTCTAATCTTTAAAAAGTGGAAAGAAGGCTTCTGATTATTTGTCTTTTGAAGAAATTATGTCATATTCATGGTCAAGGAAAGTCCAGTTTTCTCTGAACATTAGCAACTCACACAACAAACTACACTACCCTACCCTCCAACTCCATATGACTAAACACAAGTTAATTTATTTCATTTTTTCCCAATGGTAATTTCTGTGTGTTTCACCAGAATCCAGGACTATGGGGTGCTTTGGATTCAATCTGGAATTTTGTGGCTTTGGTGAGGAAACTGGAAACTGATTGGAAACAGCAGTAGCTGCTTTAATGTCTGGCAGACAGGCATTAAATAGGTGCCCTTATATATCTGAAAACATCTCTTCAAAGTTGAAAATTGCAGAGTTCCCAGTTCCAACAGATATACAGGAGGTCCCCAACTTACTGTTGTAACTGAATGTACAATTATGGTTGTAAGTCATGATGGTTGTTAAGTGGGTTGAGTGGTGAGGTTACTAAATGAATACCATGGTTGTTAAGCAAACATGAGGAAGTCGATTGCTCACTACGAAGTTTCACCAGAAACCAGAAGTAAATTCCAATTCTATTAAAAATATTGTAGAGGGTGGTCACTTGACAGCAGAAGCTATCAAGATGTGGTGAAATGATTGGAGTATTCTTGGCCATTTGGAATTGGTGGTTAAACAGCCAGTTGTAAGTTGAGCGCTATCGCTATTCCATAATATTAAAGGAGGCAGGTAAAATACCTGTGGCTGAAGGGCAAATTCCTCTTTGCATATAGCACAAGGTTGAATAGAATCTCCTTGCTTTATGGAGCGTTGCTTCACATATTTCCAATCGTCCAGAGTGAGTGGCATGGCAGGAAGCTCCATCAATCCAAATCTCTGAGCTGCAGGTAAAGTCCAGCAAATGAAATTGACTCTTAATTTATGTCAATGTAGGATCTTCTGTGCTGCAGTGCATAATTAATATTTCTACGGAAACATAAGCATTTTTAGGGCTAGTAATGTTCTTTGGGGGCTAAATATGAATTAATACTTTCTAGCTCATATTTAATTATAAATCTAAATGTAGTAAGTTCAATGAAAGTAACTTAATAAAAATAATTTCATTAATTACAGCTTTTGGGGATGGTTTATTATGGAAAGAATGAAACCTGATGGGGGTATTCTTAGGGGCAATTATTTATTTTTTTCTTGTAAATAATTGTGAAGAATCTCTGCTGACAGAAAAAGAACTAGCCATAACTACAACATATACAAATGCACAGAAATATCCATATTTCATACACGCATAGTATATTAACGTAACCTTCATGTTTCATCAACAGTGAAATCCTCTGCATATCTGCTTAGAATGACATTTCATAGTGTAAAATAGATACTCCCAGGCAGAAATGCACAATACACTGTACAAAATAGAACTAAATTTGAACTGTACAAAATAGAACTAAATTTGCTTAAGCTCCCCTTGTTCAAGTAAGCAGATGTGCCATATGACAGAGGAATTTGACAGGCATGTCACATTTTTCTCAGGCAACCAAGACTTCTGGATTCCACACTGGGGTTTCTATCTGAAAGAATGTTTGCAGGGCTGAGCGATAATGAGCAAAACCCAAAACAAACAAATAAAACCTCAAGTAAAATTAAACAGGCCACCCCAATATCTTATTCTCTAGATTGCAAACCCCTATTTTGTTACTTAATTTTTTTATTCACCTACTTCAGCACTGAAACTACTTCGTAATATGGTATTTAATTTGGTTATTTTAATCTTCCCAGAAACCAAGAGTTTATCTATCTGAATAGATGTGATTTAGATTTAAAATAATCATGCAATGAACAATTAGATTTAGGGTTAATAGTTAAACAAAGCATCTTTTTAAGCACGTTCGTAAGTTTTTCTTAAGACTGAGCAGATTTTAATAGTTCTGAAACATTCTGCAATGATGTATTCTAACAGAGCAAAGCTGGGAAATCTGTGAATATTTGAATGTGGTTGAACTATAACTCCCAGCAGCTCCATCCTGCTCTCTTCAGTGCATATCAAATATTCCAGTTTGTAGATATGCTGTAGGCGGACAGTTGAATCATCAAATGACATACCAATGTGCATTAGCACATATATACAGAAATGTATCTTCTATATCTGTCTATTTATATGATTGCAGAGCTAGGCTTTCAAAGTGAATGATCTTGAAACAGAAACACACTGCTTTTAAAAAAAGAACGGACAGGAGGCAAAACAGGAGGCAGAAGGGGTTTATTTATTAAATTTATATGCCACCCAGCTCACTATCAAGCAACCCTGAGAGCCTCACGATGTTGTAAAACAACAACACAAAACAATTAAATTATTAGAAACGTTAAGCATTAAAATTAAAACTTTAAAATTAACAACAACAAAAAAAAACGGGATAAAAAGGGACCATTATGTAAATGGGGTAGAGATGGGATTCTAATTTTCTAACCAAGTCCAGAGTGGGATGCCCTCATCAGAGGCCCAAACCATGTGGCAGAGACAGATTTTCTGGCCCCTCTGGAAGGCCAAGAGGATGGGGGCAGATATCATCTCGAGGGGCATGTTGTTCCAAAGGACAGGGCCATGGCAAAAAAGGCTCATCTCCTGGACCTTGCCAGCCGAAATTCTTTGGTGGACACAGCGTGCCTCTTCTGCTGGAGTGAGTGGCAGTCCAATCACATTGGGATGAGATGGTAGCCTTGGCCATGCCCTAAAATGTTGGCTAACTTGGTTCCTTTCTTTTTGTGTTTGTTTGCCTTCAGATCAATCTTGACTCCTTGATGAACAAGTTCCTGTAGTTTTTTGAGGAATGTTTTGCATAAATGATTTGCCCTTGCCTTCTTCCAAGGCTGAGAGAGGGGTATTGGCCCAAGGGGGCAGGGGGAGCTTGAGCAGATGGCTTTTTAACGAAGAACGGTAATACACCATCTTCTAGTTTCTATCCTGTGTCTCAACCATTACATCAAACTGTCTCTCAAGAGATCTTTACTAGTGATTTTAAAGGATGAAAACTCTTGTAAACAAAAATTTAAAAAGTGTAAAAGTAGCAGCTCGGTAGTTCTTCCTAGTTATTAGTCAGACCATGTAATGTTATTATCTCATGACAGTATAATATGTTGCCGCTGCACCTCCTGTTTCCCCAGGCAGGAAGCTTATGCATCCATCTCCTTTATTATAATAATATAATACAGCAGTCTCTTGTTTCTTGATTTAAAGCTGGGTGTTTAGCTACAGGCATTATTTATGGATTTGCCCCCAAATCATTACAAAAACACAACTTCTAAATTTTTGAGCAAAGGGTAGTTAAAGGTGAAGGGATCTTTTAAAAAAAAATAAAAGCAAACTATGCCCAGCCTAGTAAATTAATTTTTCTTTTTTTGTAAAAGTAACAGCTGCCCAAGTACTTATCCCAATTATAGTAGAAGGCAACTCTAGATGGTGCTAATGTAGTTTCACTGGCTGGTAGGCTCGCTTCTTTCTGTATGAAGACTTTTCTTCCTAACGGCAAAAATATTTGTGCTGGCACTACAGTAAAATCGTTTGCTATTGATCACAGGGAACATCAATTTAACATACATATCAAGAGGTATCAGGGCAAAGAAAAGATTCATTTTCTAAGTAATTCTCCTTAACTTGGTGGCATTACCTTATATTTAAGATAGATTCAGTAGATTTTGATAGTTTCAGGGGTTATTTAATGCAATATATTCCTATCGTTTCTCAGATTTCTCTTTATGTATGCAAAGAGAGAATGTGATATCAATAACACATTCAGCAGCAATGTCTGTAACATTAATGATGTTACTGTTATTTTTTCTAATAACTTAAAATTAGTGATTCTTCACCCAGTTCACACATGTATCCTCATCCAAAATAAGTTATACAGAGTTGCTTTTATATAATGCTCACAGACAGAAAAACTCTGAATCCAAAATGTTTAGGCAAAGAAGAAATACAGTAATTGCTGTTTTTTCCCCTGCTGCTTGTAACTTTCCAAGAAATATATATTGGCTGCAAATGGAAGCTGAAAAGTAGAGAAAACTGCTTGTAAGAACAAGCAGCTCTTCAAACAGCTTTTCTTGTATTGTGATGCTATTGTGCCATATGGAAAAAAGTATCTATTTAATATTATACAAATAATTATTTACTTACTTATTAAATTTATATGCCACCAATTTTTTCCATACCCAAGAGGTATTAAACATTTATTAAAATCAAACAAGAACAGGCTGGAAAATTAAGACTTTACCTAAAGTCAGAGGCTGAGGATTTGGATCAAGAACATATTCTTTTTCTGGATCTTCGTTTTGTGGGTTATTTTGGTTGTTTGGCTGTTTGTTTGTTTGTTTTAATCCAGTATTTATAACTGCTCTGATTTTCTCTTTGTTCACAAGTCTGTAATTATTTTTTTTACTCCATGTCTTTGACTTTAAAGGATCTGCTAATGAAAGATTTTGCAGTTGAAGATCATGTAAAATATGATCTTGTAATGCCACAGCAGTAAGTGCTACAGACTCTGGTTTGTAGGAACTCCCCTAAAATAAAGTTTCATAATTATTTTTATAAATTACTGTTATATATGAATGATATGTACAGCACATTAAACAACAAAAGAAATTCAGCCTTTAGCCAATGATTTTTTCAGTCTGACAGAACCTTTATGCCCATACAACTCCCATGTTTGAAGTCTTACTAATATACAGTTACCACAATATGAAACATAAGATTGATATTTGACACATCCCACTTCAACTTATATAAAGGCAAAAAGAAATCTTTGATTTATCATTTATATTAAATAAAATAGCAGCAATTTTAAACTTTTAATTACTGAACCCATAATTATTGTGTGCAATAAACTCATTATGAACTATAAAAGTTTGACATGCCTAAACATATTTTGTTTCAGTGTAATTAAAAATAAAACCTAAGGCTACTTCTCCCTTCCAAAGCAACTGCACATTAAAACAATTATAGCAGTAGATAATATTTTATATGCATTAAATCGGCCTATTTATAAAGCTTTTATTTTCAAAGCTCTTTCTTAGCATGTGTTTTACAACGATAAGATCCATGCACCTTGAAATATTTCTTTTGCATCATGGAACAGGAGGCAGTGATAATTTCTTTATCTTCAATATACAAAGAGGTCCTGCGTGTACTACCAAATTAGTACAATCCTAAAAACAAGCAAACAAAAAAAACACCAAATAAAAACATTGAATATTGTAAACAGCATGGCAATCAAAATATATGGTTGGTGTTTGCAAATAGCCCTTGACTTACGGCCACAATTGAGCCCCAAGTTTCTATTGCTAAGCAAGGCAGTTGTTAAGTGAGTTTTGCCCCATTTTAAGACCTTTATTTGCCACAGTTGTTAAGAGAATTATGTGGCAATTGTGTCTGGTTTCCTCCATTGACTTTGCTTGTTGGAAGCTGGCTGAGGTCACAAATGGTGATCACATGCCCCCGAGCACAACTGTCATAAATACATACCAATTGCCAAGGGCTCAAATTTTGATCATATGATCATGGGGATGCTGCAATGGTCCTAAGTGTGAACATCGGTCATAAGTCACTTTTTTCAGCGTTGTTGTAAATTCGGATGGTCTCTAAACAAACGGTTGTAAGTTAAAGACTATCTGTACTCACTTTTATATTCAATCTGATAACAGTCACCAAATAAGTGATTGCAAGTTGAGGATCTTATACTTTGACATATGTTCTTAGCGAGCTACTACTGTAATGTAAATGTTCTTGTGAGAGGGTTCCAATTCTGAGTTTATACTTGCTATTGATTGGACAAAAAAAAGTACAGGTAGTCCTCAACTTTCAACAGTTCATTTAGTGACCATTCAAAGTTACAACATCGTTGAAAAAAGTGACTCATGATCATTTTTCACACTCATGACCATTGCAGCATCCCCATAGTCACGTGATCCAAATTCAGATAGTTGGCAACTTATTCACATTTATGATGGTTGCAATGTCCTGGGGTTCTGTGATCCCCTTTTGCAACCTTCTGACAAACCAAGTCAATGGGGAAGCCAGATTCACTTAACAAACACGTAACTAACTTAACAACCGCTTTGATTCACTTAACAACTGTGGTAGGAGAGGTCATAAAACTCAGTTAACAAATGTCTCACTTAGCAACATAAATTTTGGGCTCAATTGCGGTCGTAAGCCGAGGACTATCTGTATAAGGAAATAGGCTTTTCTTTTGTTAGAGGTACTCTGGTTTGTCACAGTCAGACAAAAAATGTCAAATCCAGTCTACACAACTTTCC
>JANHFL010002718.1:154862-165102 GCA_032468155.1 Oxyrhabdium leporinum | reverse complement strand
GTTCTTGCAAAGCTACCATAATGGGCTTTTAAATACTTTTGCTATTTGAATAAGCTAGGCATTCTTAGAAATAAAAAAAACAAGGCTGAACTGTTCTTCACATACCAATAAGGAATCTGGCTGCTTCTCCCCTTTTTTTTTTTTAAAAAAAATCATTTTTTCAGAATGGTTTAAGCATGGAATTTGAAGCCTAATGCAGCCAGAAACGGCAGGAGATGGGGTTGGGTGGGGCGGGGCCAGCCAGGAGTGGGATTTAGGGGTTTGCCAAACTGTGCAGAATCTTAGATAGAGGATCGCTCGAACCCTTGTGAACCCCCAGCACCCTACCCCTGTATGGATGCCAGCGAAAACTTCTAGATGATTGCATAGAGGACTTGTTTGTTTGTTTGTTAATTCACCATGGGACTACTCCAGGTGGCTTACAAGAATAAAAAGGAAGAAATGAAAAGAGAAATGAGCAGAAGTAAGATAATAGAACAACTAGAAATACAATTATATGATTACCAAAAAAGAAAGGTGGGTGGATGGAAAGAAGAGATCAAGGCAGGGCAGAGATGGAGTCTGCCATCAGTTCAGCAGCCACCTCCATCATAGAACTCTCCATTTAGATCCCAGGCCAACTGGCAGAGCCAGGTCTTTAGGCTCTTGCAGAAGGATAGAAGGGTGGGGATCAGATCTTACCTTGGAGCAGGATGGGGAACGGTGGTCCTTTTATGACTTGTAGACTTCAACTCCCAGAAATCCTGAACCATCCATGTAAGACAAGCAGAAGTTGCAAAAGGTGGGTGCTCTTCTCTTCAGCAGAGAAGGCTCTTCTTCTGGATCCAGACACATGGAGTTCTTTGACTGATGGAATCCAGAGCAGCATGAGTAACTTACCAGCAGTGGTTCTCTCTCTATGGAATGCAATGCCAAGTGGATAACAGCACAATCACCATTCCATATTAACTTATTTTTTCTCATAGGTTAGATTTTGCTAGAAACTAGTTGGCTATAGTTATTAGGATTTATTGTTATTGTATTGTACTGGACTGAGTGATGATGAAGATGATTGCCAGTTATAGTTTATTTTAAAAGGTTATTCTCTGCTATTAGATTTTGAAAAGTGTTTGGAGATCATCTTTACCACCAATGCACCCTATAAATACTTGAAATAAATAAATTAGACTTTAAAAATCATTTTAAAGGATGTAGCTTTAGAAGTTATGGAATAATAACCAGTACCGAAGTTAAAAAGTCTAGGCTTGGAAGACCCAGATAAATTCTCCACTGGACATAGTACTTCTTGGGTGATTCTGGACCGTTCACTCTCTCCACCCAACTTATTTCACAGAGTACTTTTTGTAGGGATAAAATTAAGGGGAAATTATCTATTTATGGTTTTGAGGCTCAGAGAAAAGTTGGGATAGAAATTCTGCATAAATAAATAATAAAATAAATAAATAGCAGCAGGATAGTTACATATGGGACATTTATATCTGGAGCATAGCCAGATGTAGAGTATTACAGGAGAAGATTATTTATACTGTATTTTGCTTGTGAGGTTTCCATAAATCTATCCCTTCCCTCGGTGATAAAACATTTTTTTTTGCAGAACGTAAAAACTTACATTCAAGTTTGTGATCCTTATGTTCATTTTAATTCACCAAGAGTGCTTTCACACTACTTGCAACCCAGTAGTTGCAATAGCATTTGCAAGTAAATAATTGTGTTTAAATCTGTTTGCAGACGATCTGGGTCTCTAACAGGAAGATAAAATCACTTGTGATTAAGGGAAGACATAATATGCTGATACAAAATGGAGTCAATAAGGCTCCTGGCCGAGAGTTTCTCTTTTCCCAAGAAGTAAAGATGCAGAACCAAACCTGAGAAACTAAGAGGATTTAGTAGAAGTGAACAGAGTGGGTACAAACAGAGTGTGGGGCAAGGAGAGAAGAGGGCAGAAGCCTAGCTGGCCTAATTACCATGGCAAACAAGAAGAAAAAATAAATAAAGTAGCTTAAGAAGCACCCTAAAGAGAAAAAGAGAAGAAAAGATATTTTATTTTATTATGAAATTTATATACCACCCATCTCATTGTCAAGTGATTAAAACATTGAATAACGAACTGAGTAAGATAGGAACCAGTCAGGGTTGAGGTAGAATCTTCTTCTTAGTCTACTAACTACATCCAGCATGGATGCCCCTGGCAGGGCCCAAAAACTATTGGAAGAGCTGGCTTTTCTGGCCTTTTTGGAAAGCCAAGAGGATGGGGGCAAGAGCCACAGCAGGAAAGGCTCTTCTCCTGGACTCTTCCAGCTGAAATTCCTAGACTAACAGGGTCCACAGCAAGCTCCTTCTCCTTCTGGAAGGAAGCAATCCCATGGGGTTAGATGGTTTCTCAGGTAGCCTGCTCCTATGCCATAAAGGGATTTAAAGGTGATAACCAACACCTTGAATTGGACCCAGAACCAGGCAATCAGTGCAGTTCATGCAGAGGTAGTGTTATTTGAGATATTAGGGAGAAAGCATAGGTCTTGCAATGTTCTGTTCAGCAGAGAATCTCTTCTCCAGAAAGATCAGAGATAAAGAGAACGTGGTTTGCAAAGAACAAAAAATTGGGGTATTTCACATCTGTGAACTGATACTGCTCACTTCACATTATCAGCCTGATTGTGACAGCATTCAGTCCTCTCAAAAACACTGAGATAATTAGACTCTAAAAGTTTGCTATTTATTGGCATATTATAAAATAAGCAGATATTATAACTATTTCTTTGGCTATTGGGTCTTATTACTACAAGGCATTCATCAGCTTCCAGGCCAAATATCAGTAGGGTTTTTTTTAATTTCATCTAACGAAATTCAAATATTTTACCATGAAAACCTGAAATATTTATGAAAAAACAATATAGTTTTGTATTAAATCGCTTATAGGAACTCTCTATTACTTTCTGTTAATGCTACTTTTATATGATATCACTGTTTCCATGGAAATGAAATCACAAGACTATCTAGTAAAGAAGGTCTGTCAAATTTTAATATACATGAATTTATTACAATGGGAAATATACATGGAAATATATGGAGAATTATCAGGTATTAAGTAAAGTATGAATCTGAAACTAATTTACAGCATTTGGACACTTCCTTAATGTGATCAATAACTTTGAGGAAAAATATTTTTATTAATATAATATTTAAACCTAGTAACTACAATGTTCCGAAACTCTTCTAGGCTGGAAATCCATCTAAGGTCACTTTCTCTGGATCTGTATGTCACTGACCTTTCAGAAACCAAGCTTCATAACAAGGCAACTAGGAACATACATTTGCTTTTCTGTTCCTAATAACTCTTGGAATTTTTTTGCAGTTTTATTAATTTAACACACAATGCAGAATTGAGTCACCATAAGCAACAGTAAAACAGCAGAGGGAGATTCATATTTGAAAGGAGAAATCATGAACACACCATTAGATGAATGTTTAATCATCTTCTCTGTTCTCTTCCTATTTACTTATCTTCCACAACCATTTTACATGAAGCTGCAAATAACAAATTAAAATGTTTCTAATGATGCTGCCTTTAGCCCCTTGCAAATATGGGATGTTAGCTCAATTTTCCTCTGCATACAATAGTACAGGGGTGTCAAACTCACGGATGGCATCGTGTGACATATCAGTACTTTTTTCCCCTTCGCTAAACCGGGCATGGGCGTGGCCAGCATGTGACGCATCCGGCCTGTGGGCTGGGAGTTTGACAACCCTGCAATGTTGTTGTTAGTTGCAAAGTCATGTCCAACCCATCGCGACCCCATGGTAACGTTCTTCCAAGCTTTCCTGTCTTCTACCATCCCCCCGAGTCCATTTAAGCTCACACTGACGGCTTCAGTGACTCCATCCAGCCACTTCATTCTCTACAGTCCCCTTCTTCTTTTGCCCTCAATCGTTCCCAACATTAGTTTCTTCTCCAGTGAGTCTTTCCTTCTCATTAGGTGGTCAAAGTATTTGAGTTTCATCTTCAGGATCTGGCCTTCTAAAGAGCAATCAGAGTTGATTTCCTCTAGGACTGACTGGTTTGATCACCTTGCAGTCCAAGGGACTCACAGGAATCTTTTCCAGCACCATAGTTCAAAGGGCTCAGCTTTCCTTATGGTCCAACTTTCACAACCATACATTGTAACTGGGAAAACCAGAGCCTTAACTATACACACTTTTGTTGGCAGGGTGATGTCTCTGCTTTTTAGTATGCTGTCTAGATTTACCATAGCTTTCCTCCCCAGGAGCAAGCATCTTTTAATTTGTTGGCTATAGTCCCCATCTGTGGTGATCTTGGAGCCCAGGAAAATAACATCTGTCACTACCTCCATTTCTTCCCCATCTATTTGCCAGGAATTGTGAGGACCAGATGCCATGATCTTAGATTTCTTAATGTTGAGTTTCAAGCCAACTTTTGCACTCTCCTCCTTCACCTACATCAAGAGGCTCTTTGGTTCCTCTTCACTATCTGCCATTAGAGTGGTGTCATCTGCATATCTGAGGTTGTTGATATTTCTCCCAGAAATTTTAATTCCAACTTGTGATTCATCTAGCCCCACCTTTCTCATGAAGTGCTCTGCATATAAGTTAAATAGTCAGGGCAACAGTATACAGCCTTGTCGAACTCCTTTCTCAATTTTGAACCAATCAGTGGTTTCATGTCCATTTCTCATTGTTGCTTCTTGACCCGCATATAGATTTTTCAAGAGATAAATAAGATGGTCTAGTACTCTCATCTCTTTAAGAACTTGCCACAATTTGTTGTGATCCACACAATCAAAGACTTTAGCATAGTCAACCCTGCAATAGTACATGGCTAATCTTATCTGGGCTTCAAAGCTAAGCAGGGGAGAACTGATTAGAAGTTTGGTGTGAAACTCTAGATAACACTAGAGCTGGTTGATAAGTTGAGAATTAAAAGATATAGGCATGTCATAGAAAAGGGGGGGGGAGGGATGACAAGCCACTCCATTGCTTGCAAGTACTCTTTTTGGATATCTCCATAAAATTACCAGGAGTAAAGTCTGACTCAGAAAAAAACTTTACTATTTTTTTACTAACTCAAATTTCAACTTCACACTAATTTATAACAGAGATAATATGGGGAAAAAACTGCCCAAAGATACGGCATGAGAATTCAAATCTAGGTGTTCTAACTCTTGCAGAATTATCTAAATTAAAATATTAGGTTTCTTTAGGTGGGGGAGGGAAATCCTCAAGGCGATAGGATGTTTAAATAAATAGATAAATAAATCCATGAAGCATTTCTTTCAGAGCTGCATGAATGGCTTTGTCTCCCACTGCTAGTCAAATAGAATCCCTCTGGTAACAGTCTCAGTTGTTTGTTGTGACAAAATTATAATCAGAAATTGTTTCATACGCTGAGAGCAAGAATGGAGCATTGCCTACAGGCAGGTCTTCCTGCAAAGCAGAACTCTGAAAACTAACATCAACCCCCTCTGAGAATATTCAGCTTCTGCTTCAGATACATAAGAAGTGGAGACATATCACAAAGTATTCTATAAAGTATTAAACACCTGCTGGCTGTTGGTAGAAATTCTAAATACAGATTGATCCTAGGCCAAAGCGGTTGGTGCATTTTTCAGTGCCACATTATGCATAAATAAACTGATTGAGATTCAGGATTATTTCAGCCTGAAAATAAGGATGAATGTGCATTCATAATCACCTAGAAGACTTTGGTGATTATGTCCTCTAAAAATTGTTTTGACTCGTGTAAATGCAGTCACATTAATTACAGCATTTTTAAGTGTGCAGGATTCTAAAAAGCTGAAATCCAAGATCATGTTTCATTCATTCCTTTTTAAGGTCCTTCAGCTAATCAACATATAGCTAAATTAGAATTCAAATCCAGGTATTATAAATGTTAGGCTTATTCCATTTTACCAAGCACTTATTCACTGGAAAAGAAAAAACAACCCTTATTTTTTAAAAGTTCAGTTAAATTCTTACTTTTCTTTATTAGTTAAACTACGTCTATTCCTTTTACTAATTATATGCAATAGCTGATAAGGCTATGAAGACAAACAGCATAGTTATAGGAACCTAATGCCACATAGCAAAATCATCCTGAATTTTTTCCCTCTAGTCCTTATTCAGTTTGAGCAAAACAATTTTTTTAGATATTCTTTTAAACAAGAAGAGAACTTTGAAGAAATTCTCCATGTCATCCCTTGTACTTATGAAATTTTATTTATTTATTTAGCATATGGCAAATACATGGACATATAGTAGTTCAAATGTTAATGTCCAGTCCACCCAGCCATTCAAGGACAGGGTGGTCTATCTTGAAAAAATCAGACATTGGGCCAGTGTAAGCTCTTGATGGACATTCAGACACAATGTGATGGATATTTTGTTGAGGAGTACCACAGTCACACTGAGGGGTAGAGACAAGACCCCACTTAAACAAAACACCATGTTGGGTACAGATCCTGTTCAGAGTTGACCAATGCTGGCAAGAAAGGTCAAAACCTGGCACCTTTATCATTAAACTTTATCATTATCACCTACCTCATTAAATTTCAGCAAATCCAGCAGGAAAGCCTGAAGCCTATTAAGGAAACTGCAAGCTGCCAGACAACCTGCAAGACAAACACCCAGTGTAACTGCCAACCAAGTAATCTCCCAAGTTGTCTCCCTCTCTAAAGCCCCAAGGGTGAAAGAGCATTCAACTACCATCAAAAAAGCGCTTTCAGCCTCTCGACAGTCAGCTCCAACACACTCTGAATTCACCCACCCTTTCTCTGTGGATGAAATTGATGCAGCCATCAACAGTCTGAAGTCCAACAAAGCACCAGGTTTTGATGGGATCTACCCTGAATTTCTAATTCATTCTGGCAGACTAACAAGGAATTGGCTCAGCAAATTATTTTCAAACATACTTTCTAGCGGACACCTCCCACCAGAATTCAAAAAAGCCAAACCACAAGACAGAGTAGAAAGCTACCACCCCATTGCCCATCTGAGTTCTTGTTACAAATTTCTGGAGAAGCTTATCATAAACAGAATTGGACCCATAATAGATACATTTCTGGCTATGGAACAAGCCGGCTTTCGTCATAATCACAGTTGTGTTGATCAGGTGCTGAACCTAACAGGACATATCGAGGCTGGCTTCCAGCTTAAAAACCACAGCTGTGTTCATCGACCTTACTGCAGCATACAATACCATGTGGAAGAAGGGTCTGCTTTACAAACTGAGTCACATCATCCCCTGTAAAATCGTCTATCGCCTAATAAACAACATGCTCAGCGATAGAGCCTTTCACATCATTATGGGGGACAATGTTAGCAAGTTAAGAAGACTCAACAATGGCCTTCCACAAGATTCTGTACTGGCACCCACACTGTTCAATCTTTATATCTCAGATATGCCAGCTACAAAGGGATGTAAATTTGGGTATGCAGATGACCTGGCCCTAGCAGTGCAAGATAAAAACTTGGAAGTATTGGACTGCCTCCTCTTTGAGGACCTGAAGTCCCCGGGAAAATTCTTTGCTGACTGGAGACTCATACCCAGTGTCAGCAAAATGGTGACTACCTGTTTCCATCTCAACAACAAACTCGCCAAAGACCTACCTGAATAACAACCTTCTCCCTTATGATCCTCACCCCAAATACCTCGGAGTAACTTTGGATTGGATTCTCTCCTAGAGAACATGTAGCTAAAATCAATACCAGGAACAACTTACTCCAGAAACTAAGAGGATCTAGATGGAGAGCCTCAGCCTCTACTCTCAGAATATCAGCACTAGGGCTGGTCTACACAACAGCTGAATACTGCGCCCCCATTTGGCTTAATAGCTGCCACACTAGCAAGATCAATGCTAGACTAAATGATACAATGAGGAACATAAGTGGTTGCATAAAATTTACTCCAACTTGCTGGCTCCCTGTCTTGAGCCACATAGCACCACCAGCCCTATGAAGGCAGAAAGCCTTAGTGAAGATGTACAACAAAATTATAAGAAACCCACTTCTTCTTGTGCACACTGATCTTCTTCATCTATCAATTGGCAGGCTTAAATCCAGGAAGCCCTCTCTGGCACTCACTCAACAGCTGTCTAACAACTTTGACATCAACTCACAATGGAAAGCCAAATGGGCTCTGAACAGCTAGATACAGGCAGTTACATAGATGGCCCTACACTTATGAAATTATAAATTGGCTATGGAAGGTAAATCAATGTTCTCTCTTTATGATTCAATCCTCTCTCAGCTTCCAACCTGCAATTATAATAGGTCATATCCATGTTATTAATTATAATAGTTTAAATTAATCTCTTGATTCTTACAAAAGAATCAATACAAAAGAATGTATTGCTGTATTTATGCTTGTGTTTTGCAATTCTTCTAAAGCAGTTTAAGCTTCATATTTAGATTTGAATGTAGCACATCAATGAATATTGTTAAGAGCTCTTCATTTGGGACCCCATGGGGATCATATCAAATCAATCTGTCAATTATATAAAATCTGTCTTTTATAATATTACCACAAAATGAGGAAATGGTAACATCAATGTCTACGGAGGAGCCCAAAACAGCAAGATGGTGACTACAGCAACACTGTCCAAACCCTATCTTTTTTCTATGTGTCATGCATCAAGAAGCAATGTTTCAAGTATTTTCTCAGTGAAAGCCCCAATAATTCCCAGCTTCAGTCAAGGACTCTGTAATTTAAATAATTTTCATATTCTGTGTACTTTATATTTTAAATTTTATAACCAAGTTTTCCTTATCATAAGCTACTACACAAACTATACTTACACTTTTTCAGAAGTATATATCTAGTCATTCCGTAAGCTTCAGTACTGATACTTTCCAGATGTCAGTTCTGAAAATGTCCACCTTCATCTTATATGAGTTGGGCAGGGCTTTTTTTAACTGACCACATTCAGACAGTTGCCTTGAGCCATAAATATGGAAGGGAAGCATCAAAATTATGTTTCAGTATTTATTATGGAGTGCTTTTTCAACCAAGTTAATAAAGTTTATCAAACGAAGCATAGTCTCGAAAAACTTCAACATTTTTATTAATCTTCAAACTTTTTTTGAGAAGAAATGGGTTGGCTCCAACTGACATTTTGTCCCTCTCTCTGGACTTTCAGACACTATAAAATCTTGAAATAGGTCTATGTCACAGTCTATTTCAACTTAAAATCTCCAAATGACTTGTGACTAAGACTTCCATGTTGGCTAGGAATTTGTTCAATTTCAGTTCCAGCATGTGTACCAAATGCCAGACTGATGTACCTAATCTCATCAAAAGATGATTACTTGGCTGCAATTATGAATGTAATTTCATTCTGACATAAAAGCAGAGATTTCTTTGGGATCAAACACACAGTAATATATTTTCCATCCTTTATCCACAGATTTTTGTGAACTACAAAGAGTAGTTTACTTGTTTTTCAGGAGAGTTTTTCAATCAAAGAGTAACCTTGAATTATGGTGAAAGAGGGATGCCAAAAAATATAATACTGTTAGACTTTAATTTGTTTAACTGGATTCAAATGCAGTGATTTTAATATCATTTATAGCCAGCCTAGTCATTCTTCACTGACCAAGAATGTGATACCTTTGAATAATTCTTTTGACTCTGACTCTGCCAGATTTGATGGCAAATGCAAAAGTAACAGTACAATAAATTAAATCTTCTAATATGTATGTTTCTGAATTATATAAAATAACTATTTATTCCTTCCCTAGCAATAGCTAGAAGCATCATAAACCATAATATGTTTTTGTTTGTTTTATACTTTTTGCTTCTGTAACATTTTAAATAAATGGCAACTACTGATAATTTAAAAGTGCTTGAAGTCTGATAAAAGAAAATTCTCTACCTGGAGAGACAATGCTCCAGTAACTCAGGATACAGAAACAACAGATCATGTGCTTCCCAGTACCTGTACTATAGAGACTAGCCTCGTTTCACCATTACTGCATAAATACACGGGCAGGACAATTTTATACCTCCCTGCTACTTGCAGATGGTAATCCAGCAACTATCCTTGCCAGATTCCATGCAGCAGTGCTTAAAATACATTAAATCATGGATGACCTGTGCCTCAAACTGGTATTGAGTATCTTGTGTGTTATTTAAGAGTGTTTTGTATTAGGATACATTTACTGTACTTTGCCATATACTAACGTTTATGCTTTCCTACATTAATTTATTTTCCCTACCTGTCCCTTTAGA
>JANHFL010002718.1:143544-154762 GCA_032468155.1 Oxyrhabdium leporinum | reverse complement strand
GAAGGTAAAAGAATACCTGTCTAGAAGTTTTGAAAAGATAACATTCTGTTATCTAATGCTTTATTTAAAAAAACAACAACACATTGTTTCTGGTCATCTAGAAACCAAAAGAAGCATGTAATCAAGAAAGATCTTGAAAGCTTCTGAGCAAAAACAAAACAAAACAAAGCCATTATACTTAACAAGATTTAAAGCCTATTGGGATAAAAAAATGGCTTTAAAACAAGATAACTAAAAAAAGACATTTTCAATTTTCTTCGAGGTGAAGTTCTGTGAGATTATTTAAAAAAATCATTTTTATTCCTCAACTTTGATTACCAGATCTCCTGATGGATAAATGCAGACCAGATCCTCAGAAGATAACTATGATTTAAAGATGGATTCCAAAGAAAAGAAATGGCCCGCCAAGCATCTTGGTCCAAAACTATTTAGGACTTTAGAGAAAAACATTGCCTCAAATTGTACTGGGGAATAAACAGAAGCTAAATTTGAACAAGACAATTCTTTTATTTGAAGAGTGAAAACCATTCTAACAAGAACATTACCCATTAATTGCAGCTTCCCATCATTTTCTAGAGAGAGAAAAAGTGTAAATTTCTGAAAGAAATCAATTAGTGTTAAAAAACCCCCACCTATTATGTAATTTTCTGTATATATAAAATGGAGAGGTTGATAACAAAGGGAGTGGAAACTACTAGACTCAGTTTCTATTGACCCAAATAACTGATCAAGGTTATCCAATCCTATACCTTGTGGCCAAAGTATTTCCCTGCAAATCCCACTCCTTTTTAAAGAATATTCAGAACAGATCAATCTTGAAAAATAAAATAGTTTTAGAACTATGGAAGATTGCTTATTGTCTTTCAAATGACTTGGATTAGAGCACAGATTCAATTTGAATTGTTGATTTAATCCAGGTCACCATGGTGATTTTATTCAAATTATTTGTGTAGTTCTATTTCACATTATTCACATTGTCATCCCAGTTTGACAATTTGGTTTTTGAAACTGGATATCAAATCAACCTTATCTGGAGACTGAGCTTCATGTAGAAAAAAAGGCTTTCTTTTATGCACAAAAAGCCTCTTAATAATTTGATTGTATCATAAACATTAATTTAACCATTTGATTGGAATTAATATGACCTGAAAATTGTTTCAGTTTGAGAATTCTCCCAAATTGGCTTAAAATCTATTCTTAAAAATAATTTTTATAAAACTTGAGTTAGAATTGTCACTCCCATCTGTCCTTTCCACTATGGTCAGTCATAAGATATTAAAAGAATTTGATCAAAAACACTAGAAACACAGACAATTTGATAGAACTTACGATATCTTTTCCCTGACACATTAGAAGTTGTCTATGTTATAGTAAAAGGGTAGTGGAGTCAGGAAATACTCAATACATTCTTAAGAATGTTCAGATATTATACATGTATATCTGTGTTTTCCTATTTTAAAGTTTTAAAGTTCTCACTCCAGATCACTTTTGCTGGTGCTGAGTGTATCTGTCAGTGTGCCTAAATCATTCATCTCTTTGTAATAGGGGTGTATGTGCGTGTGCGTGTGTGTGTGTGCGTGCGTGGGTATTCAAAGTCTGACTTTAGGGAATGTGGCCTTGGTTTACAACAGCATAGTTTTATTTTGCATTATTGAATTTTGATGATTTAATGGCAAACCATTTTAAGATGCAGTGGAAAACAGGAAAGAAATATTCTAAACGAACAATCAATAATTTCAGCCACATTTTACTCTCCGGTTTTATTCCTTCTCTTTCCCCAGTAAAATTTTTATGACATCTGTGTTGTCAGCACTGCTCACTTGTACTTTGGCTAAAAAATTGTGGTTGCTGTTGTTGCTGTTTTCATTTTATAATAATATGGAGTATTGTACTATACATTGTTAATGACTTGCATTTTGGCAAGTACTTCATAGCAAGCATGATAGACCACAAATCATGAATAAAGCACCTAGACAGAATCGAAGACTAACTTAGAATAGAAGGATAAATTTCAGGATGAAATGATACAGGCACAGAAGCAAGTATAACAGGAAGCCAAAAGTGCCAAATTGTTTTACTCCTCAGCATTTTATACTCTGTAGTTTGTCAAAGGATTGATGCATATCACTTTTGCTTTGTGAATTGTTCTCTCTTTCTCCACCTTTTGTTTCTTGAAAATCTTATTCAATTTTGATAGTGGGAGAGCTTGTTAGCATTTATTTGTCAGAGTAAACATCTTACCTAGAAAAAAAAAATAAGGTTCACTCAGGGTGCTTCACTTACAAGAGTCTCTTCTTGTAATATTCCAAGGGATTTTTATGATCTAAAATCAAAATAGCCACACCAAAGAATTCTGCAATACGCTTCATTTATATACTAAATATTAGCAGGGAGACCAGTGGTGAAAAATGACTCTATTCAGACAGACAGACAAAAATGGAGTCGAAAAAAGGTGATGGCTAAATCAACACTTTGACCTTAGAGATCTCATTATCTCAGAAAGGTCCTTCAAGTACTCATGTCATTAATGGTGCAAAGTCATAATTATGGGAGTTGAAATTCCATAATACATTTGGAAGGCATGAAATTGAGAAAAACTAATCTAAACCAAAGTTCCTCTTTTCTGTAAACTATGGATTTTTTTCCTTCTGGAAAAACATTTTATTTGAATAGTAAGACAAGTGGAGTAATCAGAGCTTCCTGCCTTCCAATTACATGTCATTGGCCATACTTTGAAAAGGCCCCTAATGAAAAATACCAACCAACTCTAGGCTGGCACTTGAAGTCAAAATTTGAAGTTATTTTTCCATAATTCAGCAAAAGAATGAGTACTAAAATATATTCTTAGAGGGCTACTAGCTCATGTATAACTGACTAATGGGTCTCTGTAATTGAAGACCTGCAAATTGCATATTAAAAGTCTAGAAATTGGAGAAGAATAATATGTAAAAAGGCAAATCTTAATGTGGATTATTCAGGATGATAGAAAGTACCATTTTGAGACTTTATGCAAGGAGACATATCTCCTTATTACAGAATCTAAATGCAAATGCCAATTCATTATGATTAAGTGATTATAGAAAATACCTAATTTTGTGGATCATTCTAGCCAGAGATTTGGCTAAATTCTATTCAAATGAAAGAAGCATTTATCTTGTAACGTATGACTTCAAGGCATAAGGAGAGTGAAAATTACCCTTTAAGTGAAATTATTTCCTAAATGAAAGATCACTCCCATGACAAAACCTTTCAGTGAAATTGTGTAGAGAAAACCAGCCTTTAAACTGTGTAGATCAGACCTACAAAAATTCTATGAAATTGAACTAATGAGTTTGTCTATTTCATTTCCTTGAATTAGAAATTAAAAATACTTCGTTATCAGGCTTTTTGGATGTTATCCCTAACCAAAAGTAATTATTTCCAAGTAAAATTGCTAAAGATTATCAGATTAAACAATTATGAAACTAAACTATTTCCCATTTAGAACCCCATTTATCTCCTAACATGTAAGAGCAAAGACTTATGATAGAAACAAACAGTCTTCACAATTGACTATTTCTTTTGAATCTTTATGAAAATGGGAACTAAACTGTCACTATGTTTTTTCTTCAAAGAAAACAGTTTCCGAATGATGGAAGGAATGGCATGGCATGGCATGGCATGGCATGGCATGGCATGGCATGGGAAGGGGAGCGGAGGGGGGAAGAAGAAAGAAACTTACAACAATGACAGAATGACAGAATTGATTTTGATGTTTGACAGGCACCTGAAGAGCATGTTATTTCTTTCTCCAGGAGTTTGATCTAGACTTATAACATTTGCGTCAATAAAATAAGTTTTTAAAACTCACCAAGTCACTAGGGGTATTACTTTATTTCAATTTTATAAATTATGGATTCTTAAATGCTTTTATCTAAATACACTAGCAGAAATCTTCCATGCTATACCTTGCACACTGAAAACTTTGGCTGCCTTTTTAAAATATATATTTCATTAACAGAATGTACCACACAAATCAACTGTGAAAAAACCTTGAAGTTTGCAAATTCTTCAAAGTTTAAACCAAACCAAAACCAAACCAAAACCTTTTCATTCTTGCAAGATTTATTTTCTTTTAAAGAAATAATTGGCTTTAATAAATTAAAAAAACACTTTCATCAAACAGCCAATGCTAAAAGTTTTATGGCTGAACAACGCAACATCAAATGCCATTGTATCCAATGCATATTTAACACTTTCTTAAAATTCTTGAATTAAAGCAGTGACAGGCCATCAAGCAATCTTCCTAACATCATTTTCTTATAAGAGCAATTACAAATTAAACTAATTCCATTCCTATCTAACTGTATTTTGCAATTTATAAATCTCTGTAGCTGCCAGTAAAGCACAAAAGATAGAGAAAAATCATATCTGTTTATGCCAAAGGCCTTTTCTTATATTTCCATCAGCTTCAAATCAGTCAGATATCTGAGGTGATCCTAGAGATGTGCATCCACTTTGTCCAAATATGATCAAGTGTGTGTCTGTTAATTCTGTTAATTTGTTATAAGTAATAGTTGCTGTGATGGCGGTGTAATGGTATGTAGAATGACCTTGAAGGATGAGAGGAAGAGATGCTGCCTAGGAAATGATTACACAAGATCAGAACAGAGCTGGAAGATACCTTGTAGGATTTCTAGTCCAGACCCCTGCTCAAGCAGGAGATACTATACCATTTCAGACAAGTGACTGTCCATTTTTTTTCTGGATGAAGTACCTACAACTTCTGAGGACAAGCTGTTCCACTGGTTAATTGTCGTCACTGTGAGAAAGTTTCTCCTTAATTTCAGGTTGCTTCTCTCCTTGATTAGTTAGATAGATCATATAGCAGTTGCTTAATGCTTTCCTGAGAAACTTAGGAAAAACTCAATCTAAATGATCAGATAGACTAAAGGGAGATTAGATAGTTAAAAGTTGGGAGATGATTCTGTTAATATAATCTTACAATGAAGTAGGATTAGCTCATCTGGTCATGTTTCCTGTCTGGTTATCTGGGAGGGCTGACAGGAGATGATTATTATGATACAAAGATATGCAACATATTCTCTGCTAACAAGCATAAATGAATAAAGGTGGGTTTTTTTTAAAGACTTAGAATGCTAGAACCAGAAGAAAAAATGTCACATTTAAGTAATAAAAAGTATCTCCCTTGAGTAATAGAAAAACTGTAGTGAGCCACAGTTGATAATATTATTATGATTCATCGCATAGTCAGCCAGATGTTTAGATTGCATTTGGCATTTTTGACTATCTATCCAGTCCTTTTTTGTTTTTTAATTTATATGCCACATTGCCCCCAATGACTTTGGGTGGTTATGACTTTGGTGAAATTATGCTGTAAGAATTACAAAAACATATTTGACCACAGGAAATGAAGAAAATATTGTAAAACAACATTAAGTTTTAAGATTCTCTTGCTATAGTCCGTACCAATAAAGTAAAATTCCAGCATTTTTGTGGAGTCTGCTTCCTGTCTTGGTTTCCCACAAAGAGTTCACATCATCTTTGAAAGCCTGGGTGTATTTTTCCTTCCTTTCCTCTTATACTCCAAGGAGCTAAGGAAAAATTAACTTTCTTTCTATTTTTTTTTAAAATTCCTGGTTGTAAAATATATTTTTATAAGAGCCACCACCTAGTTTCTCCAAGATCTTCTCAGTGACTCAGCACGATTATTACCAAAACAGCATAATTTATTTGTTGCATTTAAGAGTAAAGCTACGTTTCATGCATATTTCACAATTCTATAGGGATACAGATTTTTCTGTCTTCACTTAAAGTCAACATTAAAGCAACATTCTATTGTTACTGGCATTATCAACTCCATTATTTGCAAGGGATCATACAGCAGTTTTTTAATTGGCCTTTTATTTAAATATTTATAAACAGTTTCATTATATAATTCAGGATATAATTATATAATTATATATTTTATATAATATATTATATAATTTATTAATATAATAAAACAGTATAATTCAGAAAACAATGATAAATACATAATACGCCTTTCTTTCTTTACAATAAGGCAATTTTTCGGCATCACATTGGTGAAGCTTCTACTCTAAGCTGGGTTGAGTTTCTGGAGAGTTCAGATGTATTGCTAAATCTAATATGAAGTTTGAGGATTCAGCCCTGCCTATTCAGGGAATCACTGTGCCACTGGCCATGTTCTTGTAAAACTTGTGACTCCATATTTGCAAAGGTAAAAAATTATACTGCTAAGATGTAATAAGGGTGTTCACAGTGCATTAAGATTCTTTCAATATATACAATTTTTCTGGGCTAGTCTTGTTCATTTTGATAATTTGCTGCGTTTTCTTTCAGAACTAACTTCTCCTTGTCTATCTGTAATATAACCTGGATAGAACACAGAGGAATTGAATAAAATCCATGATAACATCTTGCAGGTCTCGACATTGTTATATGAAAGACATGAATTATATACTGATGTAAGAGTATTGCTTATAAGTTGTAAACCGCCCCGAGTCTTCGGAATGGGGCGGTATATAAATGTAAAAATAAATAAATAAATAAATGAATTATGTAATTTGTACCAGTCACATCCAGATATTAAATGGATGTCATATTGTTCATAATTCACATTATTGATGTGATATCATATTATGCGTAACATTACTTGAGTCCCTTATGGGAGGGGGAATATAATAATTAGTTATCTCCACCATTCTTATATTCTACAGCCTTCTCAACAGAATAAAATAATTAAGTCACTGTTGTTTTAACTGAACAAAAACTTCCAAGTGAGCTAAAGAATAGTCAATGTGTCCTTTACCTATCTGCCAAGAAGTGGATAGAGATCATATTATCACTGAAGAACTTATCAGTTTGAGACAGCTGCCATTCACATAGGGATAAAAACTGTAATATCTTTTTAAAAAGTTTGTCAGATTGTCAGAGTGTTGTTTTTCAAATGCTATCTCTTCTCAGTTGGAGTTTAATTGAATCAAGGGAGATTGCTGCTAAAACCACTTTGCGGGAAAAGAAGGACAGATGCTGAAGACCAAGGAAAGGACACAAAAGAAACCCAAAGTGCCAGTGATAATATTTTATTGTCCAAAAGTCTAATGCGTTTCAGAAAAGTTCCTTAGTCAAGGGCATTAAGACACAGAACTATATAAACAACTTGTACACAGTCAAAATCAATATACAACAAGCTAGAGTTATACAAGAAACTGTTTATAAAAATGGCAGTTAGGGAAGAAAAAGTAGACACTCATAAAACTCATGTTCTGGGGGGCAAATTTTATTGACTCATTTTCTTTTTTCACCATTAAATGTAGCATGTAAACATTCTCACAATTTGTCTAAAAGATCTGTCATCAATGCCATAACATTTTTGCCCTTTTCTCAATTACTAACTTTGAAGTCAAAAAGTTGTATTTAATAACACAATACAAATATTTATTTAGACTGTATTAGTTTTACAAATAACTCAGGTCATTAAATATATCAAACACACCTTCCTTCTCCTAGTTTTCCCTCAACTCTGTGAGATGGGTTGGGCTAAGAGAGAGGGGGGGGAGAGGGAGAGGGAGAGGGAGAGAGAGAGAGAGAGAGACTGGCCCAAAGTTCCCCAGCTGGTTTTCATGGCTAGGCCTGGTGCCTTAACCACTGCACCAAACTGGTAAAATATCAGAATTCACTTAACAGTCTTACTTAAAGCCATTAGATGTTAATATTAATAGGGTCTCCTTCATTTTTGGTCCCTAAAAAGTATTGTTCTATTCTTAAAGGGCAAAGAATCAGCATTTAAGTAGCTGAACAAAATGGTAAAATGGAATGAAGCTAATTGTATTGAATACTAAGCGCAGAAAAAGAAGGAAGAGAACAGTGAAATATTATATCTAGGAATAAAATCAATAGTAAGTATTGAATGTTTTCACTTAGTCCTTTATTTTTTTTATGACTACAATTCTGTAAAATCTTAGTGTTTCTTTTTTCCAAAATGTGTTTGGCTGACAAGTGGTATTCTTCTCTCTCTCTTGTCTTTCTCTGTGTGTGTGTGTGTGTGTGTGTGTGTGTGTGTGTGTGTGTGTGTGTGTGTGTGTGTGAATGTGGGTGAAATCTCCTAGATATTAATTTACTTTTAATTGTAAGGTAAAAGTTGAGGCCCAAATACTACATTACATAAAGATCATAATGATAGTTCTGAATACAGAAACATATGGTTGCATCATTTTAAATACCCCCCCTTTTTTTATATAAAAGTAAAGTTAATATTTTGTGGGGAAACAAAATGTCCAGCTATTTATGAAGGATTTTTAAAAGTTGTTTAAGCAAATATGCTGAAAAAAGAATTGTCATATGAGTCAGAGGTTAACTGATAATTTCTTGATGGATCTTCTTTCTTCCCCTCCTCTTCCTCCTCATCCTCACACACACACCAATTCTGTAAACCAATGAAGTAAAAGTAGCAAATCATTACAAATGAAGTAGGCCTGACTATGCAAAAAGATCATATAAAATGTTATATTTCTAGACTACTTTTTCTCTTTCAATCACATTCTGATATTAGAAAGTACTTCATCTAAGAAGAAACAGTATGGGAAATATAGTAAGAGGAGATATGGAGACAAGCAGACTTAAAAACTGTTACTTTATGTTTTTTCAACTCTCAGATTCCTTCACTTTTTTTAACCTATTTCAGCAAATTCGGCTTTCACACATGATTGGTACTATCATATCTGGCCGAGACCTGAGCTTTTAGCAAATACGAAATTTAGAACTAATCGTATTACATCAAGCTATGTCATGCTTGCAGTTTCATCAATGTTCTTAATATTCTACGTTCTATGTTCTTAATTTTCTACTTAAAGACTTTATTAGGCAATAAATGGTTTATGGTTATTAGTAGAATGATTCACTACAGTATTTGTCAATTTTAGTGGAAATAAAGTTCAGAAAATTGTGAAATTTTATGGTACTTAAATTTATTAATTTTCATATGATCTAATTGCCTAACATCAATTAAAACTCAAATAGTTTTCATTGTACTGACTAAAATAATCTCTATGGGAGGGTGGATGGGGGCATGTTTTCAAATAAGGCTACTCATCTATTAACAATGCTTTTTTTCAGTGTCACAATAATTATAAAAATTTGGAAAGCCAGATTGGCCGCTGCCTATATTTTATTAACTTTGAATTAACAGCTAATTTCCAAACTGCACAATTCATGTTTCTTTTTTTTGTGTTAACAACAAATGCTATCCCTAAACAAAGTTAATATATCCTAAGTGAAGTGGCTTTAACCTCATAATTAACCTATTGAGTTCATCAAATTTTACTTTGTTTGAGATCTTTTAAATTGCACCTAGAGGAGCACCAAAGATGTATTAAATAGAAATAGAATATAATTAAGATGTGTACATATTGACCATTGCTACTCCCCTTCATCTCTTACTGCCATCAATTCCACCAGGATTCTAACTTTTATTCATTACTTTCTGGAATAGCAAATATGATTGAGTAAAAGACTTTCGCTTAGGGCCAGCTTTTTTTACTGATGAGCAGTAAAAAAAATAAAAATAAAGCTGAAACAGAGGCACTAAGTAATAATGAGATATCACCATTCTTGGGGTACTTCAGTACTTACTGTATAGAACGAGAAAGAGAAGAAGAAAACTGTAGCATGCACCTTGAAAATCGATACCCAAAATCACAAAGTCACCCTTGGCTGGTTACTTTGCTATCTGGGTAGATGGCAAAAAGGTAAATAATATTTGACTATGTCCTTTTTAAAGTTGTCTGAGAAAAAATAGGATTTCCATACCTGAAAAGAGGAGAGTAATCAGAAGGAAACAACAGCCACAACCAACAAGGACCATCTGTGACATAATATTTTGCATGGCATGATACTGTTATTTCCATGGTTGTACAACATTGTAAGAGAGAGATTCTGCAGCAGCAAAGTCAAGGTGCAAGCTATTCATCTCAATCTATTTGACAAAATAAATGGAGGTCTTAAATTTGCAGTGAACCAAAGTAACTGGCATTTGTTTCCAAGAATAATGTTTGTATTAAGGCAATAATTTTACTTTGGATCAATTCCCAGTTCACAACGTCATCAATAAAAGAGACCTTTAATTGCTTTGTTTCGCTGTACCATTTGTGACTATTTTCTCCCCAAATACGGCTGAAAAAATACCACCAATTCATCAGTAAGTTACCAGTGTGGTGAAATAATTATTAGTAAAGGTACTAAAACATAACTCCTGGCACCATGGGTCCAGTGGTGGGATTCAAATAATTTAACAACCGATTCTCTGTCCTAATGACCATCTGGGGAGGCGTGGCTGGGTGGTCATGTGACTGGTGGGCGTGGCCAGGGTGACCGTGACACGGAACTCGTGTGGTGCTAAGACAGGATTTCCCTGAGACCCTCCCTCACTCTCATTATAAAGGTAATCCTCCAGTTACAAATGTAATAGAGCCTGCCAATTACATTTGTAACCTGGGGATTCGTTTGACTGAATCATGTTAAATGAATGTGATCACTCCGTGCTTTTCCCAATGCATTTGTTAATCAAATGTGCAGGTCTTTAAATGCACAAGAGGTATCTCAGGCTGGGGAACAGCCTGTGGGGCATAGTGCTGGACCAGACCATCCAAGGCCTCCAATACCTTATGCTCCCCTGGGGTCCCCACAATTGCTTCCTCCACCCCATCCTTCCCCGCTGGGTCTCCACAGACTGGTCCTGCTTTGCTAGCATCTCCGATTCCACCTATTCCTCCCCACCCCATTTCCCATGGATTACTTATTTTTAAAGGTCTCCAGAGGTCCAGAAGAGGCTGACCCACTGGCAGAGAAGCCAAAGTGTTTTATTCAGATGGTGGCAAAGCTGTAAGAAGGTGAAATCTAAGAAAAACATTTTCACCAGCTTCTAAGTAAAAGACTTTTGCTTAGGGCCAGCTTCAGGGATTGAGGTAGCAACAGCAATCAATCAATGAGTAGCTTGCTTTCTTTGTCTCATTGGGCTGAACTGTAAGCCCGTTGTTGATTGGCTGCCACGCTCCAATCCCTGAAGCTGCTCATTGGAAGTAGGCAGTCAGCAGCAAGCAGACTGGGCTCCATTATTATTATTGTTGTTGTTGTTGCTATTTACATTGGTATTAGCTTTCACTTGCATCAAGTTCCTTCCAAGAATCTAGGATTTTCT
>JANHFL010002718.1:129945-143444 GCA_032468155.1 Oxyrhabdium leporinum | reverse complement strand
CCGATACTTTCTTGAAATACTGTCAAGCATTTTTAACAATTCTATTCAGCTTCACTGGCTTCTGAATAAAAGACTTTGGCTTCTCTGCCATTTGGGTCAGCCTCTTCTGCAGCTCTTCGAAAAGTAAGTACAGCAAAGCACTGGCCGGGGGAGCCCTAGGGAGGCCGATCAGGCCCATAGAGCCGCCATTTCAGGCTGTAGCAGGCCAGGGGAGGTCTATACAGGCCCAAATGGGGCCCTAGCAAGCCTTGGGCAAGCGGCCAGGAGGTGAGACGAGCCTCCCGGTGAGGAGAGACTGAGAGGGAGGGGCAAGGCTTTAGCTGGTTTGGCAAACTGAGCAAACGGTTAACAACCGGTTCTAGTGAACCGGTGAGAACCAGCTGAATCCCACCACTGCATGGGTCTATGTTGAGGTTCAAACTCTGGAGACTTTTGCTATATTTTAATACTTTTATTTAAGAGATAAGTACAATAAACAGTAACACCTAGGGTAGATTGGCAGCTTATCTTATCAAAAACCTGATCATAAATTTAGGTAGCGGAACATCCACCAAGGATAGTTTGTGAAAAATAGAGCAGAGAATGATCTTTTATTTTCTAAAGTTTCTGAAAGCTTCGTAGAAAAGCAATGCATAATAATGGTTGGCTAGACAGCCATCCAGATGTTTAGACTGGAATTAGTATTTTTATCCACCTATCAAATTTTTCCCAAGGACCTGGGATAGGCAGAAGTTTTATGGTATTATAGGTATCATCTATAGGTACCATCTAAGCTGATCCAAGTAAATCTGCATTTTGCAATTGACTGATGGTGATTTGGTCAATGCTGCAGGTCTTCGGGTGGTGCTCCAGAGGTTTTAGGAGTGCCTATTACTGTTGGAACTATATTTACAATATTTTGCCTCAGTTGTTTTATTTCTATTTGCATGTCTTTGTATTTTGTGATTTTCTTTATTCTTTCTCTTCTCTTGTCACTAAGCATGGCAACATCCATTATTATTGTTGTTGTTGTTGTTGCTATTTACATTGGTATTAGCTTTCACTTGCATCAAGTTCCTTCCAAGAATCTAGGATTTTCTAATGTATCGGCATTGTATATTGCACATGTGGATCCAAGCCACATTGCCTTTTGTAATTGATAAATGGAAATTTTGTCAAAGCACAGATTTTCTAAGAATCATCCAAGACATTCTGATACACTCAATAATCACTGGGACCACCACAGCCAGTTTATGCCATAATCTTTTCGGATCTTGATACTTCAGGATTTTTTCTAGTTCCTCTCTCCTATATTACTATTCCTTGGTCTTGCCTCATTAATTATCTGCACTTCCTTTTTTTTCTAACTTCAGTTAAATCTTATATGTTATGAGCCAAGACTTTACCAGTTTGTATCTGAAAAATCCCACAATGTTTTACCTGTTCATTTTCAATTACTTTTTCAACTCTGTGTTCCCAGCATTTTTTTATTACTGGCACAAAATAATTTTTACAGATGTTTACGAATTAAATATTTTAGTTACTGTGTTTATATTGCTGTTTATAAAATAATCAGTTTGTGCAATCTTCTTGTATGAACTAAGTATATGATATACTGTGTCTCCTGCTTTTTTACATAATTTGTACTTTGAATCATTTGACGATTTTTCAGTTCTGCCCTTGATTGCATTAGTTCCAGTTGTTTTCTCTCGAGAAGCCAAAATTAAGCTTTCATTTCTTTTAATGTTTTAGTTGTAAGCCATTGCCAGGTTTTATCTTTATCCGGTCCCCTCAATCATTTCCAGAAATTGACCAGGTAATTCTTTTCTTCACCAGTATTCAGTTCTTGTTTTTATTACATTATTATAATATTTTATTAGGCTTTTCTTAATCCTTACATCCTTCAAGTTTTAGTTTTTTATATTCTTTCAATTACTTGCATCTGATCCTAATTTCTTTATCTTGGCCTCCCGTCTGATTTTTTCACTTTGGTATTCAATATGATTTTGCTTTTGGTTTTCTAATTTTGATACCCAGTTCTTGTAGGCAGCTGATTGGTCTGTTCAACAGATGTTACTTTAATCTTTGAAGCATCTTATTCATATCTTTCCTTATAGGTGCCAGATCTTTTTGGGCACTACTTTCAGTATTGGCAGGTTTTGTCTTTCTACTGATACTTCTGCATGTACTACTGTTTTCTCTTTTAATTCTCCTTGGCAGAGAGTCATTTCATATCTAGTTCGCTGCTGGCCTGTACTGTTCTGTTGTTATTAATTCTTTTAACTTGCATGTGTGTAGTTCATAGTTGTTTCCTTTAGATTTCTAATTTATATTATATGAGTTTCTGATCCTATAATATTGTTGTTTGGGAGGCTTAAATTTTCACAATTTTTATTAATCCCTTCCAGTTATGCTAATTATTGAATATTTTCTTTCTGGCAATGAATCTCCTTTGATCTGCTAATCATTTTTAATGGAGTCTTGATAAATTATTTTCCAATGTTCAAACATTCACTTCAGTAGGCCCACTCTATAGGTTCCAATTTGGAACCCATAATGGTGTGAGTTTCAAACACAGTATACTTTTCTCTCATCCATGGTTGTTGTTTTTTCAGTAATCCTATAGAGCTAGGCCCTTGTGCCCAGCAATAGCTTCTGAGTTCCTTTGCCTACTTGTCAACAGATGCCCAGTCTGGCTTTACCAATCCGGTAAAGGATTTTTTCTGTTTTCTTACCATATTAAATAGGTTAATGGAAATTCAAAGTCTGGCTCCTCTGCTAACTCCTGTTTGGCTTGGGTGAATCTTCTGATAGAATATACTGCCAGCCGCATAGCTCTCAATCTCATCAGAGTACTATTGTTACTATTATTTTACATAAAATGGCTCCAAGAAAATCATGAATTAAAAAAAAATTCTTTGGAAAGCTACAGTTAAAACAATATGTAACTTGGAGGAAACATGAAGGCAAGTTTTCTGTGTTAGGCAATGTTATGAATAAAAACATATTTGTCTGGATCTTCTTAATTTAAAAAAATCCACAAAACAGTACAAAAATAGAACTAAATATTTCTTTCTAATGGAATTTATGGTATATACTAATTGTAAAGCAGTATTTTTGCATGAATTCAGAAACAACTGGCATAAATGGAAAAATGTGTAATAATTAATTAGTCAATGGAAATTTATTTTTTTGATAACCCTGCAGTCAGGTGATCAGCAGTTCTAGTCCTGCTTTAGGCACAAAGCCAGGCTGGATGACTTTATATGTGTATGTCTGCATATGAATATGTGTGTATGTATATAAAAGAGCTGTAGTTTCAAAATATTATTGAGAGCAGGTGGCTTTCAGGATGAACATCTCTAATAAAATAGATTTTTATTACTGAACTATATATTACATTCATTTCATCATTCATGTACAGTGCATCTTCTAGTAGTCTTTTTGAGCTTTTTGCTTATTAAAATTCATGGGTGAAAAATATTCAAAGTGCATCTTCACTGTGCCTTTGTTCAGAATACACACACACACACACACACACACACACACACACCGGTACGTGTATATTTGAAAGGCAGAAATCTAGTCTGATTATGGAGTATAAGGAATATAAGGAATATATCAGACTAGATTTCTGCCTTTCAACTATTTTAAAACATGAAGCAACTTTTACCAAGACGTAATAGCTGAGATTCATATTACAGAACAGCAATTTGGATTCTTGAAAGACAGGTTTACTTCACTATTTGTTCAAGCCAGCATTTAGAAAGATGTGACGTTCTAGTCAAGTTTCCCTTGACTAAAACAAGTAAAATAATTGTGGTGGCAATAAATCCAAATAAGGAAGGAATAGAAGAAAGAAAATAGACTTAGAAATTGAACAAAGTCAGTCATTTTAGAACTGGATAAATTTTGGCTAGATGGTGACAAAGCAGTGAGAATGATTTTCCACTATGTAATTTAAATAGAATGGGGTTTCTAAAATGAAGCCAAGATTCAGAAGGGCTATGGATTTATAAACTTCAGGGTATACCTGCCATATACCATAAACTGAAATCTAACTAATGTGTTTTCGTCTCCTGTAAATCTAAAATGAGAAATCTGAATTGGATTTGAATTGAATCTAAGAGAATTTGAATAAGTAATGGTAAAATAAATTATGACAAATATAAAGGTGGGGGTGTGATGGCTCAGAGGTTAAAGATGCTGAGCTTTGTCGGCTGGAAAAGTGATAGCCTTTGTTTGAGACCCAAGCACTATGTAACAGGGTGAGCTCCCGTTCCTTGCCTTAGCTTCTACCCACCCAGCAATTCGAAAGCATGAAAATGTGAGTAGATAAATAAGTACCACTTCAGTGGGAAGGTAACAGCATTCTGTACATCTTTAATGTATAGTCATGCTGGCCACATGATCATGGAAGTGTCTTCAGGTAATGCTGGCTCCCTCGACCAAGAAACACCATTCTTTAATTTAAACATACATACATTCTCTAGAGTCGGACATGACTGGACAGGAAAACTTTTGTCTTTTCTATTACAAAGGGAGAAATTATGAAGTGTGTGTATAAAAATTGTAGCTTAGTATTAAGTCAGGTTATACAGATCAAGTTATACGGAATCATAGATTCCTAGAGTTATTTGGCAACCCCAACCCTTACTCCATGTCAATATCTACATTAAAATAATCTTGACAGACAGCCATTCAGTCTCTATGAATACATTCAATAATAGGGAGCCTATCACTACCCTGGGGAATTGGTTCACCTGTTGAATTACTCTTGCTATTAGAGGTTTTTTTTTTCAACTGGAATCTGTCTTCCACTTATATAAATCTGGTGCTATAACCTGATCTGTTTGGTTGAAAATATTTCTGGCATTATTTTAGATGACGTGGTTTTAGGTACTTCAGGAACCCTAATTTAGCCTATCCTCACTATTCCCTTTTCAGTTTTTCTATTGAATTTGGATACTCATCATATTGTTTTAACAATATTGTTCCAATTTCCCTGAAGATTTTTAAATAGGATAGCCAGCTGTGGACTCAGTACTCAAGGAGGGACTTTCAGTATCTCAAATCTGAAATACAGCTTGTAGGAATTCTTCCTGTGAGGTCTGTATTGAAAAAGCTCCAAACCTTTGAAATTTCATAAAACTGCTATTTAGTTACAGACTCAACATGTCTTTTCCAAATTCTTTTCCTGCTATGAATCCATTCTATTCTGCTCTCTTGACTGGAATAGTCTTCATATTAACTAGAAAAATTACAGTGCAATCCTGTATGGTACATTCGTTTATGGTTAGACTTTTAATTAAACCAACAGCCACATCATTGCTAATTGAAATTAAATGTTTATATAGATATATGTAAATACACACACACACACGCCTAAAATAAATTACCTGTGAGTTCAAAGGTTACTATGTTGTTGACTTAATATTCAGGTTATTATATATATCTCCTTGTAGGCAAAATGTATTTCTGACTGCCACAGATGTTAAGACAGTTTGATAGCACCACTTTAGTTTGTCAAAGAGCAGTTCACAAAACTAATTACCACAATTGGGAAGACATTATAAGCACTTAGCATAAATAAAGGAAGGAACAAGACATAAAACAAATTAGCAGCTTCTTGACCAATAAAATACACTTGGGAAGATGCTTTGTACCTGATAGAGTTTATTAGTTCCTTTAGGCACAAACCTTAGATCTTTTCTTCTTGTTAAAATGCTTAGCTCATTTGTGCTGTGAATAAATAAATAACTGGGGAGTTAGCCTTTGCTTTGAAAAGTGTTAAGGCAATCATTTCTGTGAACAACATCCCTTAGCCTGTCAATCCAAAATGACATGTTAAAAACAATTCCACGTGTTGAATATACAGCTAAAGGTTCGAAGGCTATTCATATGAAGGATCAGTGTCTAAATAGCCATCTTTATACTGTATGTGTGTAAAGCTATGCCTGCATTTTTGAAAGATTATAGTTTTCAATTCTTTCTTTTTACTAGGATAATACTGTCCCTATTTTGTTTCAGTTTATCCTGGAGGGGAGATCCAGTTTGGTGTAGTGGTTAAGACATCATCTAGAAACTGGAAGACTAGTTTCTATTCTCACTTTGGGCACAAAGATATCTGGGTATCAATGGGCCAGTCACTTTCTCTCATCCCTAGGAAGGAGGCAATGGCAAACCTCTTTTGAAAAACCTTGCCAAGAAAATTGAAGGGATTTGATTTCTTCAGGCAGTCTCTGACAATTGGACATAATTGAACAAAAGGAGGGGGAAGCTTTTAGGGAGATGGATATTAATTACCAGTTGTTCATTCAGGGTGTTCATTCATCTACACTTGTGACTTATTGTGATATATAAGAAAAATTCATTAGTTACTAAAGCTTACTGGCCAACAATTTCCATTTAGTTCAAATGAAATGTATTTTCCATTCCATTCCATCCATACCTTCTGCTTCTTCATGATCTTCGTTTCTGTCTTTTCACTGCAAAGTAATTGGTTATAGTGACAGCAAAAGCCATAGACTCCAGCTACAATTTCCAGATCTCCAGGCCATCCCTTGCCTGTTCTTATTTGTATATTAATAATACACTGTCCTGTAACTTGTAATGTTATGTAGAGTAAGACTCCATTCTTGCCATTTCTTATTAACCAATAATTTCCTTAAAATACTACTTTTAATTGCTTCCTAGCATTTATTTCTTCTGTAGTGTTGGTTGAGTCTTCTTTCATCTAATTTCTTCCAATGTGTCACTACATAGTTTTCCCCGGATATGCTAATAGGTTTGGTTGGTATTGGTTGGAGAAGGCAGTCCTCTAGGTCCTTCAGGATTTATAGGACAAAGCTATTATCATAAATGGTACCCAGAAATAAATAATCAATGCAGGCCAGTAGCACTGGAATTTTATGTCCTCAATGACAATTGCCAATGAATACATTAGCTACTGCAGTTTCTGAGTTGTCTTTAATGGTATTTCCATGCTTTACAGTTCAACTATGTGGTGATGAGGATATGAGTCTCTAGATAAATCCTTCTGCCCCAGGTAAGGCTACATTTGGCATATCTGTCAAAGCTGGGTGTAGGCCCCAGTCTACCAGTTCCATCAAACAGAGCCATGAGCCTTTAAAGGCTGCCAACTCATGAACTTGCTCTTTCATGAGTATCAACTTGGTGACAATGGGATATCCTGATGCAGAAAAAGCAACTCTTACTTGAATTTAGCTTCAGCCATACTACCACTTGCAATTTCTGGCATTGGAAAAGGACATTGACTGATAATACAATTGCTCCTAATATGTGTAGAAGAGAAAGGAATTCCTTTTACATGAAAACAGTTGTTTGCTATTCAGCATCATAGCTCTTTTCAGTTCCCAGACAAAGAGGAAAGCATATGGTGCTACACTATTGAAAATACCTTAGTGTTATCTTTTGAAACATGTTGTCCTATCCTCAGGAACAAGGACTGTGATACTTTCTTGAAATAATTGCCCTTCCCCAGTGTAGTTCCTCAACTTTATATAATAGGTCTAAAGAACGTCTCTGCATGTGTCTGTGTTTATAACCATCTCCTAAGGTTTAAGCAAAATATAAAGTCCAAAGGAAGCGCTGTCATAAGATTTTTAACCAGCTAATTTTATACTTTTTAAATAAAGAAGGCAGAAAATGTGTTAATGTTTTTAGTACAATATCAAGGATCTTGAACATGAAACAGAACAGGTGGAGGACAAAACTTGTCAGATAAATCTGTTGAAACATGCTGTCTTTACATAGGCTTCTGACCTCTTTCAAATGATAAGGACAATTTTAGCCTCATCTATAAAGCTCCAGAAATTCCTTTAATATTATTCTATTCTGCTATGCAAAGGTAAAATAAATATATTTGTAAAAGCTTTACAAGATGGCAAGATCAGGGACCTATTCATAGCCAAATCCAAATTATTTATTATAGTCCTTTGCTTCATAATACTTCACTACATTTCTCTTTAGCACTAGGTTAATACATTAATTATCTTTTTCACTTCTGTTACTAATTTTCATTCCATTTCATGAAAGAGGATTTGCTTTCAGATTATTTCAGAAATCCTCCTAGGTGTGGTATTCTTGCACTGAATTAATTATAAGGTGGACAAAAGGTTTAATAAATCTTTTCATTTTCCAGTATTCCTTCCTGTGGCCTGTGCTGCTCCCTGTGCTTTTGGTGTCTCAGTTAAATCTTAAAAGAAAACTTCATAAGGACATTTCTTCGATTAATTATTGTTAATGTTATTGATCCCACTAAAGGGTAGAAAAATTGTTAGAAGACTCCTCCTTCCCCTGGAGAAATTCAGAGTCATCTTCCACCCAATTACTTTGATTGTAAATATGGTTAGAATTTGAGAAGAACATTAGTGGTAAGATCAGATAACTGCATTATGGTCTGTTCTGAAATGGTAATGATAGGTACTTATAATATTTATTTAATCACTGCTAAGGCATTTATTAAACAGGGTACTACTAAAATACAGCAGAGTATTACAAACCCATTAGATTTGTTTTCTAAACCAGAGAGTGCTGGATTAAGTTAATTGTGGATCTGTATGTATGTCCATTATAGTAGAACCTGTACTCTGTTGAGAATACTCACTGTAATTACAAATACTCCCTGTTACTCTTAAAGAAAGCTGCATTATATACTTACATAGTGCAGAACAACAGGACATTTTTATATCATACTTCACAGGAAATATCTCTTATGCTACCTTGGAACTAAAAATCTTGTTTGTTATTGGTAACAACCATTGTTCAAGACCAAAAATTAATTTACACAGATTTTTCTGCAAATAAATGAAGATTCTGTATGGACACTACAGTTAGCAAAGACTGCTCACAAATTGACAGTTGTGTCTTTGCTTTCACTGAATGGCTAAAAACTCAAAAAACTGGTAACAGACTCTCATCTCACAAAATGAGAACTACAGGTCTCTGATCTGTCTCAGAAAAAAGCTTAAGAAGCTTTCTAAGAGAAAAGAACTGCAAGGGGGAGAAATGCTATTTTCAAATAAATTGTGTCCATATTATCATATTTAATATGAACAGCAGAAGAAGCGGGAAGGTATAATTGGTTGTTTGATTTTGCAGCCTTTTTAAAAAAAAATAAATCCTATTCATACACCAGCCTACTATTAATTAAAAATAACAAAAAACAACGTCTCATTCAAGTTGAACTCAATTCTTCTAATTTCCATGGACAGATCTTGTAATTTTCTTGGCAGCAATTGGAAATGGTTGCTCATTGACTGTTTTTGAAGAACTGTTTAGACTTCCTAGTATAGATAAAAGCCCTTGAATTTCTTACTTGCCTCTCTTCTAAGACCTAACCAAACCCTGCTTAGTTTCAGAATCTAGATAAAATTGATCAGAGGTTATTATTATTTAAATATTTGGATTTTTGCATTGTTTTGCTTAATATATTGCTGAACCATCTTTAGTAGAAAGTTAGCAAATGCATAATGACATTCCAGTCTAATTGGAAGCTAGTTTGCCTATCAGGATTTTTTTCAGTTTTAAACTGACATACTTTTTTATCCAACAACACTTTAATAAATTTAGCAAAATTTAATCCCAGATGTATTCATATAAGACTGCAGATAAATGTTTATAAAAAAATTAATTTCTTTCTGCTATTGTTCTGTGCTTTTTATTGGTTATAGTATAAGTTTTAGTTATTATACTATCCATTTGAATTACATTTAAATAAAATCTTATTGCAATTGTCATTATCGTTGTATTATGACATTCAATGACATTGAGGCAAAATATTAATAACCCAAAGTTGGTGCTAGAACAGTTTTATATTTTAGGTCTTATAGTAAAAAAATGCTAATTTCTAGTTTGCTTGCTCTAAAATCTTTCTTTTCCTCATGCAGATGCCTTTTAGTATTACACACAGAGAATTCTGAATATTTATTCTCTCAACTAGGATTATAGCCATGAAGAAAGACAAAAGAAAATACTTAAATGTCAAGAGGCCATTTGCATGTATGGATTTAAGAGCCTGTCCATACACTATTTTACTTTTAGACAAAGAAATGGCATTTTAGAAAAGTACTGCATTTAATCATATGCCCTGCAGCTTGCAACTTGCAGCTTGGTTTGCAGCTAACGCCTATATATTGCTCCAGAGCAGATTTGCAATTAATTTTCCATTCTCCAGCAATAAATAAGGAAAGGTGTGTAAGGCTGCATGGTGACTTCCACTCACATGAACACTATATTCCTCCCTTCCTATTCCTTGCAACATAATAAAGTGATTTTGGACCAGCAGCATGGGATACCTAAGATATTAGAGCAACTTGTTATTTAAAAAAAACCCACCTACTATTAGTTTTTATAGATATTTGTTACCAATAAGTCAAATTTATATGTAAACATTAAGATATTAATAAAATAAATAATTAGAGTTTCCTATATTGCCTGAAGAATGGGAGAGTGACTTATCTTCTATAGCAAGACCGTCAGTGGACCTCTAATTATGATTTATTCAGCAGGATATAATATTTATAATTTATTAAACTCCATTAGGTTTGTATAGAAAAGGACTGTCAAAAACAAACTTTTATTGGAATACAGATAGTTCTTGAATTACAACATTTTGTTTAGTGACTGTTTAAAGTTACAATGCATAAGGCACTGAAAAAAGTGACTTATGACCATTTTTCACACTTATGACCATTGAATCCTCAGGGTCATGTGATTTACATGCGGATGCTTGACAACTGAGTTTATGATAGTTGCAGTGTCCCAGGGTCATGTGATCACTTTTTGCAACCTTCTGACAAGCAAAGTCAATGGGGAAACCAGATTCACTTAACGACTGTGTTACTAATTTAATAGCAGCAGTGATTCACTTAACAAATGTGACAAGAAAAGTCATAAAATTGGGCGAAACTCACTTAACAAATTTCTCACTTAACAACATAAATTTTGGACTCAATTGTGATCATACGTTGAGGACTATCTGTGCCAATAAGGATAATGCTCTTACTACTAATAATAATACTGATATACTTATATCTATATATTGATAATAATTATATTAGATAACTATATAGAATAGTAACAATGTACTGCTAAAATGATACATTATATTTTTTTTCTTGCTCTTTTGTTGTAGTGCTTTTTTATTTTCTGTTTTTTCTCTGCCAAGATATGTATTTTTATCTTTTTTCAGTTTTCTTTTTGTAATTATTTAAAAGCAATAATAGAATAAAAAAATACAACTCCATATGCTTCTCTTGTTTCACTAAAAAAGAGGCTTTGTCTACAGTAAATACACAAATTGGATGTGTAATTTTTGTACAGCTTTGTGCCTGCCTTTTTTCTCTACTGCAGGTGACCTGCAAATGATCTCACTGCAGTTTTTCCATTTTTAGCAAGAGCCATATTTTAATATACTATTCACGGTGTCTGGAAAATAAATGTGGGGAAACCATGTGCTTGATAGCTGGGCTTTACTTGAATTACATCAAGACAAGAGATTTTCATTAGTTCAGGTATTCTTACCAGACACAATTCTGATCTTGGACCCTCCAAAACTAAGATTTGTTTGAAATCTCAGAACTTCATTGGTCACTGTTCTCTCTGCCATCTTCTGAACACATGAAGATGTGAAGTAGACAAACAGGGCTATTTCAGTGTTTAAAGCCTTACTATGTGGTAAATTCTTTGAAGAAGATATTTTTTGAACATTGAAAAGATACCTATCTGGATATTTGCTGTTGGTGGCGTTTAAGTATATAATTCAGTGCTAGTCCTGAAATGAAATTGATTTTACTACTATAATAGTAGCAGTGTTTTTTGCTTTTGTTGAAAATATATATATAGTTTATTATCTATCGATCAATCATCTATCTATCATCTATATAATGAATTGATATGCTTGATTTAAATATTGTTTTGCTGTTTTTCTCACTTATGTGAGCCATTGTTACTCATTATTATTTTTATAAATAAAAATGTTTTATAAATAAAAATATTGTGTGTGTATGTATATATATACATATATATAACATTTATTCCTCTAATCAGATTACATACTATTTACAACTTTCTTCCAACATGAACTGTGCTTAAAATTTCTCCATCTATTGTCTCATCTTTAGAAAACTTCTGCCAATGTACATATACTCATCTGCTTGCTCAAAGTTTTCATCACTTAATGTATTTTATTTATATTTTATTTATATTTTCTATTTCTTAGCCACCCATCTCCCTCAGGTGGCCTGGGTAGAGTACAATGTATAACTTGCAGTTGTTCAGGCCATTTTCCTTTGGTATTTTATACATGAAGCTTCAAATCCATATGCCTTGATGTTATGCACAATCTACCTATAATTTGCTACAAATATAATATCATGACAATGTCTGCATATAAAAGGATGCTCACTTCACCAACCTATGCACTCTACAGTCAACATATGCACTTAGTTATACGTGTATTAAACAGCCAAGTTTTGCTCACTACTGAATGTTGAACCATTTACTAAGCATTACATTTATTCCCTGCATGTTTGAATTCTATCACATACTTTTTAAAAAAATAATTATATTTTATTACACATTTTTAAGAAAGGGATAGAAAGAGAAGAGAAGAAAGAGGCAAAAAAGAAAAATAAAGTACTGAGTAAGCACCATAGAATTAAATAGGACTAAAACTATGAGAGAAGAATTCTTAATATTTTATTAGTTACTTTTGCATAAATGAATATTTCATATTGTTTTAAAAACTGCAGGCCAAATAAAATCCAAGTAATATCCATTGTATACTGCTATTATCACACTCAGCAGCCAACTTTAAATTCCATATTCATGCAAACAATGCATAATTCAGTCCTATTTATGTTATCGTATGTTTCCTCTAAGTCATCAAATGTACAATAAACTTTTTTCTTATATTAAAACATTTTTCAATAACCTGCTGAAGAGCAAACATAAATTCTACACATTCCCTGCCGGGCATAAAGCTGCACTGCTCTTTCAAATTTTTGTTCATTGTTACCTTGCTTTTCTCTTTGATCAAATCCTTTTGATCTGATTTTTGTCCTGGTGGACAGATACATGATATATATATATTTATTTTATTCAGACACTTTAACATTGACTCCTTTTATATTCTGGGTCTCAGTCTTTCATATGCATAGCCATCTCCTGCTGGGCTTTGATCAGTTAAAGTTTTCACAGATGCCTTTTACTAATACAAGGAAGATTACCAGCCTTTGACATGCCCTTAAACATTCCCAAGAAAAATAATATTGGGCTATATTTGGATTAGTGCACTATAAGCACAACCAAAGATCAGTTTTACACCAAGTTTGCTTACAGTATTTTCTACAAGTTGGGGTCACTAAACTATCTAGAGACTAGCTTGTAAGCCAAGGTACTGTTGACTATACCCCAACTCAGAGGTACATGCAGTGGTGCTGTTCAGCCGGTTCGGGTCGGTTCAGGCGAACTGGTAGGAAAGATTCTGGCTGGGG